>VYZV01002413.1:1212-16453 GCA_013401275.1 Pandion haliaetus | reverse complement strand
TCAGTATTTCTCTGTTGGTTCCCAATATAACTTCCAACACACGTCAGCACTCTAACTAAATATTGCTTTAGTTGAAAATAAATATTTTGATTGTTTCAAACTAATAATTTGAATGTATCAGCACAAATGCAGCTACTTGTTCCCTGAAGTGATGCAATACAGCATTCTTAATGCAGTCTATTGGTTAAGATATTGGTTTGATTTTTTTTTTCAGAGCTACGTCAGCCATGTACAATTCTAGTAAAATATAAAACTTCCATGAAAAATGAATAGGACCCTTAGGTATTCATAATTATTTGAGACTATTCCCCAGTTTTTGTATTCCTATTTTTCCAGCTGACATTAATAATTTTGGTAAAAAAATCTGTAGAGATGATTTTAGAAACTACTTGCGCATTCTTCTAGCAACTAAGTTTTTGCATGCAGATTTTTCAGTTTGGCATGATAGTTCAGANAATTGCCCATGTAAAAGTTTGCATTTCTTTTATTATTCAGATGCTTAATACTAATTTTGGCTTGAACTAGAAGGTAATATTCTTTGAGATAAATTTTACCTTAATGGTCACTAAAATTTCCTTTTTTAAATAAAGTAAGATTTGTGGGAGAGGTAAAATTTTATAGACTAAATAAGAAGAAAACAAGCCATTTTCAAGTCTGCAAGCTAAGTAAGTGTGGGAGACAATTACTTGGAATTTAATTTCAGTATGTTAATCTAATAAATGAAGGGAAATTTGAATGAAGTATTATTTTAATGATGCCTCTGCTCTTACTACTTTTTGTTATGCACATCCTTATTGAGACAGTTTTCAAGGTCTGTTGACAGAAGCAGCACCAATTATGTTCTTCCAATGTACATAACAAACCATGAACCATGTACAATATTAATGTGTAAGAAAAGACTAACTTTTCTGTTGGCTCCCAGTTATGCTCAAAATTTCCTTCACGGACACTCTGAATTTACATTAACATTAGAACTGAACAAACTCTACAATAATAAACAAAAATTCAAGCAATGATTATATTTTTTCTATGAATTTATCAAAGCATCTTATTATTTCTTTCATGCTGTCCCTTCTCTGTATTCAAAAGGGCAATTCATGATCTTCTCTCCAATCTCTAACAACTGAATTTATAATGCTGCCTACAAAACATCAATAATAGTTAAGCCATCAAGTGTTTTTTGGGCTACTACCTCTTCAGTATTCCCCTGTGTTGGCTTTTGTGCCTTAGCTCATCTCATACGTTACTTTAGAAAGCAGGAAGAGTCTTTTTTTAATGTATCTGGCATGCTACTGCTCCCAACCCATAAACTGAACTCTGAGATACTGTACAATAATAACCACAATAACAGGAAGAAGAATGAATGCACACATTAAGGCTATCAGATAACAGTTCTAAGCTTAGCATGACCCAGAAAGAGTTAAAGTGATAAAAATCTGTCTAGACTAGATTTGTGAATCACAATTCTTTCCTAGTGTTCTTCCCCAGTCTGTATTCTTCAACGCTGTCGCATCCTCTTGGCTGACCTGTAGGTTCAATTAGCCATAAATGGGAGCTTAACTATTCACACATTCACTTTCTGTAAATAATTTTAATAGCCAAGGAAGGAAGCAGTAAAGTTTTCATTTAGTTTCTGAGTGAACACTTTTCAAAAATAGGAGATTTAAAATTACACGTTGGAGAAGAGGTTTACCAAGAAATTTAACCAATCAGATTTAACGAAGGAATTGGACTGTAGAAGTCAAATTCATTCAGTTTCAGAGCTGAAAACCAGCTGCGCATCCCACGTGTTCATTTGCACTGCTGATTACACCTTCATTTTAAGCATGGAATATCATCAGATGTGAGACTATTGTTGCATTTCCCTTAATTGGTAAGAAATACAAAGACTGTCTTCACCACATAATAAAGGGATGAGCAAAGAGCAGTGATGTTGCATCCCGAATCCTGTTTCTGGTTAGCCAGAGGTCTGAAGAAACTATACACTCCTAGAACCTAATTGCCTTACTCCAGCCTTTGGCCTAGCAGGGTAAATGTGTTGATGCAATACAAATATGAAGCAAGTACTTATCAATCTATGAGATCCAGACTATGTTGCATCTTGTAGACTTTCATTTTTACAAAACCATAAATGTTCCAGAAATCAGAAGGTGAAAGGAGGAAGCTTTACTCAATTATGATACTGAAATATCTCTAAACTATCATATTTATTCTAATGTTAATTAAACAACACACACTGAGGCACTGCCAGGAGATTAATGAATGGCTGGGAGGAGCTGAGAGCTCAAAACTATGCTTTGGGCTATAAACCCCGGTCAATGATTAACTCCCAGGCAATGCCCTAGGCTGAGGTTAATATCAATTTTAGAGAAATTAACTGAGAATTGAAGAAAAGTCTTAACCATACGTGATGTTCTACCTTAATAGAAGCAATCGCAGTTCTTCCAGCCATGCTTTTTGTAAGCCTTAATATACTTCCTTCAGTCAATAAGACCCCGATACCCAGCAGTATAACTTCTTACATATACATTCTTTATATACATATACACAGAAGTCTTATCTAATACCTCCCTCAGCATCCAAAGCCTCTCAGATTTAAAAATAAATTAGTATTTCATCTCCAAATTAAGTAACTGATCATTCATTCCATGCGCAGTTGAAGACCTGTTCCTGGTGTACACTATTGCATTGATCTCAACTGCTAAGAGCTCAGGCTTAAGGTCCTACATGGTAACCTCTTGTTTCCATTTTACACTTCAAGTCAATTTCTATCAATTTTAGGACGAGAGGATACGGCCTCAAGTTGCGGCAGGGGAGGTTTACATTGGATATTAGGAGAAATTCCTTTAGTGAAAGTGTTTTTAGGCGTTGGAACAGGCTGCCCAGGGAAGTGGTTGAGTCATCATCCTTGGAGGTATTTAAAAAGCATGCAGACAGGACACTTCAGGGCATGGTTTAGTGGGCATGGTTGATGGTTGGACTCAATGATCTTAAAGGTCTTTTCCGACCTAAATAATTCTATGATCCTATGATTTGTGCATGGCCATTTCTTTGGAGTTTGTTGAGATAACATCAAGCTTTGTAGCCCCTATTCACACTAGGTAGCAACTGATTTCCATGAATTCTCATTAGGAATCTGCATACAATAACACTATTGAAAGAAGAAAGCATTACCCTGTGGGAGTGAGAATATGAAAAAACACTCCCTCCATTGTTTACACTGTGCCTTGACAAATTAACATGAAAGCAGCTTTTGTGTGAATATTGAAAAGTGCAATTAAAAAAATATATGTATTGACCCCATTAAAAGATTTTCCTCTGGACAGTTTTAGACTAATTTTCTGTGAACTTGTATGGTCATAAACAGGAATGCCAAACTGATAATTTAGAGCAATGCAAAAAAGAAGAGGAATGAGGAAAGCGAACACAAATTCAAATCTAAGGAAAAGACTCTCAGAAATTACTTCTGTGGGATTCACCAAGGAAAGTTTTCAAAAGTCTTTATCAAACAGATTAAAAGAAAAGTTAGGAAAGAAAATTCTGTGGCATGTTAGGCTCTACTGCATATTCCTTTTTTTTCATACATGGCAAATCTGCCTCCAGCTCAGGCACCTGTGTAATCAAGACACTGTTAAATTTCTTTGAACTCCTCTAATTTGGGTTTCATGCATCACATTTGTTTAAAATGTTTAATAACTTATTCACTAATTGCTTGTTTAAACCCACTCTGGCTGCCAAGCATTCTGTTATAACTGATAAAATATAGATCACTCTGAATATTTATGTGTGATTTGTGTGCAAGTGACATTTATGATTAACGCAAACTTAATTTGGTAGTGGAATCAAATAAGAAATGTCTCTGTGTATTCTACTGGAATGATTAGCAGAGGTCATTAATCAAGAAGTCCCTTTTGTTCTTAATTTTACGCCACATGAATGAGTACAGATACAAAAGAACTAAGTATTTCATCAAGCTCAGGCTTTCTTTATGTGAAATATTCAATTCTGTCACAAGAAACTTCCACATCTTTAATGTTTTTAATCACTGCTCTTTTGTGTGTGGCCCTCTTTGTGAGTGAGGCCTGCATATCATTTAGGAAAAAACATTTCTGGAGAACATAGTCATGAATTTGACTCCAAATGGGTTTTTCAAATTGGTGAGTCACATATGAATGCTGAACAAGGCCCAAGTTTGATCAGGCTCAAATGTCTTCCTTTTTTAAATCTGCAAAGGTGACAGCTTAACTGAAGAAATAATTTTATTTTGGGGTTTGGTTTATTTTCTTTTTCCCCCCCTTAATTTGTGAGCTACTAAGTCCTTATTTGATGATCCAACAACATACACAGGTAAAGCAACAGGTGAAAAGAAAGGTCTACTTTTAAAAATCAATCCTTAGTTGAATTAAAAGAGAATATGATGGTACTGTTAAATAACATCCTAATAATATCAAGCAATATCTCCAGAAATAATAAAAATAAAGATAATTAACAACTTCTTACAATGTATTAAAATATATTATGTTTGAGATAAATTAAGATAAAAAAGGCTTTTAACTCCGCGACACTATCACTAACAAGACAGAGATAGGTAATGAATGGATGGGTAATGAATTTCTGCTCATCACTGTTTTGCATGAGGTTAAGGTTAGCTGGTAATAAAAATGATGTCCCAGTGGGAGTATATCAATATAGCAAAACACACCACTGCAACTGACAGATACACACCAGGTTTAAGTATACCCAACAGAGCGTTATAAAAGAGATGCCAGTTTTTCTCCAGGCCTACAGCAGCCACTCCGAAAGCCATAGATATTTTTTGTGTCTTAAATGAGGCTCATCAGGGCACATCAAAGCAACAGGAATATTTTCACAATCTTATCTACAAGCAAAACCCCCAATTCCCACCCTCACAGGTAATTTTGTGTGGAAGCCACTGATGTAACACAGGTTTCGCTAAGGGTAGAACTCACAAAAGCAAATGGCGCAGAATTATTTAAGCTGTTACATACTGAACTGAAATGCTAGAAATCTGTACATTTACTAACTTACAAATAAACAGTTGTCAAAAACTGAGAGGGTTTTATGTTTGTAAATTTATACATTCACAATTAGAAAATAACAAAACACCTGCAGTTGTCACAAAGAGTGATGTTATGGGTTTGTGTGGCGCAGCTTTCTTTGGTAGCAGGGGAGGGGGGCTGCAGAGATGGCTCCTTTAAGAAGCTGCTGGAAGATCCCCTGGTGCCAAAATGTCAGACCCACCTCTGGGAGGAGAGTGACGGTGGTAGCGCCTCTGGGAGAACAGATTTAAGAAGGGGAACCGGCAGTGTGGGGGTTGGGAAACCTGAGAGATCTCAGATTCTCTGCAGATACCGAGGTCAGTGAAGAAGGAGGGGGAGGAGGGGGCACCTGAGGAAGCTGATGGCTCTGCAGCCCGTAGTGAGAAGGCAGGCTGTCCCCCTGCAGCCCATGGGGGTGAATGGTGGAGCGGAGGCTCCCGAAGATGGCTGTGACTCCATGGTAAAGACCGCGCTGGAGCAGTGTGTGACTGGAGAGCAGCCCGTGGAAAAGACCCGCGCCAGGGGAGTTCAGGAAGAACTGAAGCCCGCGGAAAGGAACCACATTGGAGAAGTTGGTGAAGGACTGTCTCCCGTGGGAGGGACCCCACGGTGGAGCAGGGGACGAGTGAGAAATCTTCCCCCTGAGGAAAGGAGCGGCAGAGTTAATGTGAGGCGAGCTGACTCAACCCCCATCCCCTGTTCCCCTGCGCCGCCAAAGGGAAGGAGGTAGAAAGCACCGGGAATGGAGCTGAGCCAGGAAGGCGGGAGGAGTGGGGGGAGGTGTTCCGATGTTTGGTTTTCCTTCCTAATATCCTTGGTTTTGATTTGATTTGTAGTAAATGGAATGGATTTTGTTTCTTCCCCAAGTTGAGCCTGTCTTTTGCCCGTGACCATAAGTGGGGAGTGATCCCTCCCAGTCCTTGTCTCGACCCAGGAGCCTGCCTTTGTATTTTCTCCTCATCCCAAGGTGACCAGGCGAGGGGGTGGGGGGTGAGTGAGCAGCTTCGTGGTGCTTTGTTACCGACTGAGCTGAAGCCACGACAAGCGAATATAAGGCAAACTAATGAGCTGCACCATTCATATTTGAGGAATGCATTGCAAGTTTGTATAGATAAATAAATATACCGCTACATCTAATTATTATTGTTAAACTGTTAAAAAAAATCTATCAGTTAAGATTGTAACTCTTTTTATGTCACTCAGAGCAAAAGGGGTTCTTTTGCCCTATAATCTACAAAAAACTTCATGAAAACTACAGAGAAAATCAGTCATAAATCTTTGTCCACTATATATGTTGCTTGACTTAAGATATACAGTGTCATGAAGTGCAGTAAACTAAGTAGTGTAAAGCTCTCTGTAGACTATTTTACAAAGCCACGAGTTTAACTGAAGCATATATAACCAAGCTAGCTTGAGTAACTCACCATTATAGTGCAAAGTTCAGTGTAGACAAAGCAGAGGCACTCCTTACTAGCCAGTTCTCCGCTTTGGCTAGTTTGAGCAAAAATACATATTCTTTCCCTGATAATAACAAAAGATAAAATCAGAAGCAACTTATATAAATCTATCTTGCATTCTTTACATCTGGTAACTGTACACATTAAATTGTGTGGACATAAGCAGTTGTGTTCTTGCTGAGAATATAGAGGCATGTAAAGTTTTTAACTTTAATGTTTCTTAATATGGTTTTACAGATGTGGTTCATACAGCAGTTTCAGAAATCCTCTGATTTCAGATCCTCCTGTTTCTGCAGAGTCCATAAATAAATCAGTGAATGATCAATTTCATGTTCCTCAGAAAATACAAAAAGAAAGCACTAATATTTGCTAATCAGTTCACATTTTAATGAACTTACCTGTTATATTTTCTAGCACGTATCTTTTTAAAAGGCCCTTTTGTTTTAAGGATTTTTTTTCTTTTTTTTTTTTTTTTGTCTGCTCATATTTCTAGCATTGTTTTGAGAGACTAATGGAGAACTTGATTGTTAACTGTTGTACTTCACATCTTTAGTGATGTAACAGAGGCTAGCAATAAAACCTCACAACTCTTGTTAAGACTGATGTCCATTATTTGCCAAAAACTTCATCTCTCTAGTAGCCTTGAGAAAGAAAAAAGGGAAGCACAAAACATATTCTTCTTCACAGCAGTATTATCTGATTCTCAGTTGTGGCTTCTCTGCTTGTTTCCCAAGGCAATAGGCACCCAAAGTATTTTCCACTAAAAGAAATGTACTGCCCATTACTTAAATGGCAGTGCTTTTACCCAGTTTGAATATGAGAACCTTTTACAAGATTTCCTGTGGAGAAAAATAGGGTTTTGGCACTGATGTCAGTTCTTCTCTGAGTTCACAGTTTTAACCACACACAAAAAGCAAATGTCAAATGACCAAGATAAGAAAATTGCAGAGATTGTTAACCAAGGTCATTTTCTTAGTGGGTGCAAAATAGTAAGCCACCTTGAACAGGAATGTATTGAGCATAATAGCTGGATAAACTTAACTTGCAGGTATTCTACTAAGTTTGGTGTTCACCTTGAAAATCACTTACATGATACTAGCTTTTTATCCTGACTTCATCACCTGCTAATTTCAAGAAAAAACAACAGCAACAACAAAAACAAACAAACAAACAACTGAGATTCTGCTAAGAATTAAGAAAAATATCTATGACTGAACTGAAATAAATCACTACAAATATATGCCAGTTCTGCTTGAAAAAAGTCACTGAATGTTTCTGGTCAATCCTCCATAATGTTTTCTACAAATAGTTTACTCTAGATGAAAGTCATCTCCAATCTATGAGCATGAAACCTTTTCCTTTGGATGTTGAAATACCGGGATGCAACCTTAAAGCAGCAGGACATACAGGTGGAAACCTTACAGTCAGATTCCATGGAAGACAAATGCAGATGAGCTGGGGAAGTACAACCCCAAGCTTGGGAGTGAGCCGCAAGCCCACATGTCCATTCAAATCAGTAGATGTATTTATTAATCATACAGGTCCTCAGCCATGTTCAAGGATTCTCATTTGCTTTTTTCAGAAGTATTACAGGGTAAGAGTGGAGACACGTACTTTTCTCTGGGTATCCTCAGCAACCTCACCACAGAGCAGCTGCTCAGCTCTGTAATGCTGCTCTTCACCACAGTTTTACAGCAAAGGAGCTTTGACAGTTTGCTTTGATAGAGTAAATATCTAAGAACCACAAGTGAGTAAAATAGCTTATATTGTTTTCTAGGTAACAGACTCTTGCAGATCATTGCCTGGGCACTTACACTGTTGAAGCACTTTTTATTGGGTTCAGTTTGTTACGGTCATTGTTTATGTTTTCTGTACAGAGACTGTCCTTTTTATTGTATGTATAGTCTCAAGCCTAATCAGACCTTATGCCAGAATAGAGTCCCCAGATAGTGCTAAAAAAAGGTGCTATTTCAAAAAATAAGAAAAGCTGTTAATAGTAAAAATCTCTCTTAATGAGATAGCACAGGAATGAACTCCAGAACGCATATGAAGTTAAGTTTCTTCTTTAGCACTAACTTGTTTGTGGGCTCTTATATCTAATACTCCCCATTCAGCAACAGTCAAGGCCACGACTCAGCTCCTTTAAGAATTTTAAGCTAATACGCAGTAACAGTACGAGTATTTCCTTCCCGAAGTCCCCACTTATCTTCATTCATAAGAATACTTCTCTTGCTGATAGTGTCACTTTGCAAGCATTCATTACCTATCCATCATGCAGTGTAGAGTGCCTGGATGGACTGCTAAGCCTACACCGACACTTGCTCATTTCAGTGAGTTTCTGACATGCCATGCTACAGGATTTCTTAAATGAATATTGATGAGCTATGGTGGATTTTCCTTTTTATGGACCAAATATTGTACTCTGTATTTGTTTTGCCTGCTTTTCTGTCATTTTATTGTCTCTCCTTATTTTTTATTTAGCATGTGTGTACCCTATGGCATCAATATAAATCAGATTAAAATTATATTGAAAGTAGATAACATGATATAATTAATATATTTTATAGACATCTATCTATATTTATCTAAGAAGTGTGTGTGTCTACATATGTATATATATATGTGACATATATGCACGTACATGTGCATATATACATATATGTGATTGGCATGCATTACCAGTGGGGCAGCTCCAAGGCTTCCATTCACCTTTTTGAAGTGGACAGAACCCTATCTCTGGTACAGAAAGCCCTGAGTATGATTGCCGCACCATGACCTGTTGGAGTTTGTGGCAAAGGTGAGGTGAAGCCATTACTACAGAAGATTTCTACACCCTAGGTACTGTCAGGGCTCAGTGCGGACTGGCTGCTCCCTGGGGGCCAGGAATGGGGACTGTGGAGTCCTCCCAGGGGGAGTACGGCAGGGCCTGGCAGCCGGTCTGCCATGGTTTCAGCCCAGCTAGTAACAAAGCACCATGCAGCCGCACACTCACTCCCCACACCCTCCCCTGGCCACAGTGGCATGAGGAGAAAATATAATGGCAGGCTCGTGGGTCGAGATAAGGACTGGGAGGGATCACTCCCCACTTATGGTCACGGGCAAAAGACAGGCTCAACTTGGGGAAGAAACAAAATCCATTCCATTTACTACAAATCAAATCAAAACAAGGATATTAGGAAGGAAAACCAAACTTCAGAACACCTTCCCCCCACCCTTCCCTACTTCCCAGCTCAGCTCCACTCCCGGTTCTCTCTCCCTCCTCCCCCCAGCAGCACAGGGGAACAGGGGTTGAGGTCAGCTCCCCACACGATGTCTCTGCCGCTCCCTTCCTCAGGGGGAAGATTCCTCACTCGTCCCCTGCTCCACCGTGGGGTCCCTGCCACGGGAGACAGTCCTTCACCAACTTCTCCAAAGTGGTTCCTTTCCATGGGCTGCAGTTCCTCACAAACTTCCCTGGCGTGGGTCCTTTCTGTGTGCTTCAGTTCTTCCCGAACTTCCCTGGTGTGGGTCCTTTCCGCGGGCTGCAGTTCCAGTCACACACTGCTCCAGCGCGGGCTTTCCCATGAAGTTACGGCCATCTTTGGGAGTCTCCGCTCCCCTGCTCAGCTCCATGTGCTGCAGGGGGACAGCCTGCCTTCTCACCATGGGCTGCAGGGCCATCAGCCTCCTCAGGTGCCCCTCCTACCCCTCCTTCACTGACCTTGGTATCTGCCGAGGTGTTCCTCTCACATTCCAATCCCACTACTCACTGCCGGTTCCCCTTCTTAAATATGTTCTCCCAGAGGCACTACCCCTGTCACTGATGGGGTCGGTCTCGGCCAGAGGTGGGTCCGACTTGGAGCCAGCGGACCTTCCAGCAGTTTCTTACAGGAGCCACCCCTGCAGCCCCCAACCCCGCTACCAAAAATACCTGTGCCACACAACCCATAACACTGTCCCATCCTACCGCCCCAGCCAGGGAGCAGGTCAGTCAGGGGGGCACTGGGGGCAGCTGAAGTCCTGGGCATCAGGCACCTCCCTGGGGATAGGCCACTAGTCCAGTCTGGGCCAGTGTCCCAAGGGTGGGCCTGGCTTGGCATGGCTCAGGGCTGGGCAGGGCTGTGGGGTGGTGGAGACCAGCCCTGCTGAGTAGTTGCTGGGGCATGGGAGAGACAGCCCTGGAGGGCTGACATGGCATCCTGGACCATGGGCAGGGGGCTGGGAGAGGCCCCAGGGGAGACCAGACAGGGACAGTCAGGTCTTGTATTGCCTTCAGGGCCATGGCAGTTACCTCAAAAGAACAGACTTTATCCAGTTAGTTCCTATTTTAATGAAAAGACCAGAAAAATTTGAATAGGCTGAAACAGCGTTTGTCCACTCTAGAGGGTATATATGGAACAGATTGTGTCCTTACATGCCCAGAAAGAGAAAGGTGCTTCTCTCATCCTGCCACTCTCCAAATAAGATCTCTTGTTCTCAAGTGAACAGTTGAGTCATGGAATGTATCTTGATATTATGGAAATGGTGAAAAAAGCCTGTTATGAGTCTGTGAGGAGATGTCAGAACTACAGAGAGGCTGACATTCTCAAAGACAACATAAACTTGAGCCACAGAAGACATATTTGGGGACTGTATCAGTAGAACTGAAGAAACATGAAGGAAACAAGAAAGAAGAAAAACCTTAAGAGGAAGGCAAAAAAGATATAACACAACCAAGGAGGCTGCCTATGCAACTTTGGTTAAAGATCGTGCTGTGCTATCAAGAAGATAATTCTCATAACCATAAAAAAAAAGCTGGTTTAATAAATACATACAATCAAAATAAGAAGTAATTCCTTCTGGCACTATAAAAATAATAAAAGTGGTGCTTTTATTTTGAAAAAGACATGTTTAGGAATGGCTGAAAATACATTCACAATTGTCCTGAGGGAGAAAATCTATTAAGGTGGAAGTCTTTTGGCACTGAATAAGTTTTTGCCCTACCTAACATGTAAACTATTATACGAGCTATGTTTGTAAGACAAATCATTTTTCTTTTGGCAGTAATTTGTCTCTTAACAGTATCAATACTTTATTAACCATAAGCCATTACATTATTAATATCAGTGGCCTGCAGTAGGCAGTATAGGTGGTTTGGTATCCAGCAGTAAATTTTTGTCACTACTCAAATATTTCAGTGATTTCAAGCTATATTTTCCAACCACAATTCTTTTTATACATGTACATAAAAATGATCTAACAAAACAAACCCTGAAAGTGGCAGTCTTTTAAAGGTATTAAAGAAGATTGTAATAATTTTTAAAGGTTGTTATTATGTAGTGCATATAAAATAGAATGTATGAATGTCAGTTTATTGTAAATGACAGTTATTTTCATTTAATCATTAAAAATAAAGATAATATCATATAAACTACTATAGATGTAATGTTGAGGCTTCTTCAAGTGCATGTAATTCTCTCTCTGTCTCCTGTGTGAACCTGTTTGAATACCTGCCACCATCAGTGGTAAAACTGTCATTCACTGTAATACAGAACATCAGGCAGACATGCTTTCAAAGACTGATCAAGTGTAACTGTACCTGTCTACACAATGGTTTTCTAAAGGACAAGACAGACTTCATTAAAGATCATATAATTTCTGTTTACAGTTTCTATAGCAGTTGTTGCCAGATATACAAAACCATAAATAATCTTGAGCTATTTGGTGAATTTTGTTTGAATCCCTCTATTTTTCAGATGAGATCCCTGTATTCTTTCTATAACAGTATATTCGGTTTGTGATTTTAAAAAATCATATAAATGTGAAAGCTTCAAAAGTCCAAAAGAAATTATTCCCAGGATTATTAGGTTTCAGGGTTTTTTTCGGAAATGGGGTTTAGGGGTTCTTTTTTGGTCTGAAAAAGGTTTAGATGGGCTTTTAACATGACTCAGGATAGGTATTTTTAGTTTTTGCAAGATGCTCTTCTAAACAAAGTTTGGAGATTGAAGACTATATTGGCAGTCTTCAGTTGACTGTATTGAGATCATTCTTCAGGCAAATACCCAGGTTTCTACATCATCTACACATGAGCTATCATGTTGGGTCTAAACTGATGCAGGCCATCTGTCTCTCCACATCAGGAAACCGAGTCACAAGACTCAATGGTTCACACTGATTTCTACTCCAGCGGATAGCAGGGATGCAGTCTGCTGGAGTCACTCAGTCTGAGAACTTGAGCCTGATCATGAAAGTAGTTCTCAGGCTATAACCATATTTACCCACTTAGACACAGTGAAGCTTAGAGTAAATAATGTTAGTAGCTTTGCCTAGTTTCTCCTTCCCTGTTCTTTTGTATTTCACTTTGAAATCAGTAGGTGTAAAGGAAAAATGCTATTTATTATTGCTAATCTTCATTGGCATCTTATCCTTGCAGTCAATGGACCGATGGGGGTTAGGGATGTAAAGGATCATTTGTATTCACATTGAAGTTTACTGCCTGGATACTGTGTGGTAAATGTGTGAGGTCAAACAACTATAGCTGAATCAAAGTCTGACGGAAGTCTTGTGGAGGACTATGAATACGACTATATATCCAGAAATAAAAAATTGTTTATGTCTTATATACACATATAGTGTTGTCTTCTGTATCTATATCACAGACTTATCAAGGTTGCTTCTGCCTCTGTTCACTTAATGAATTGCATTGATTAAGTAGATATTATTCATACATTTTGGCCTTTTCATGTTTAATAACATCTCCTTTTGACCCAAAATATAAAAAAAAAAAAAAAATGCACACAATAGAGAATGTGTGACTGTCAAAATGCAAATATTGTATTAGAAATCCTGCATATTTGCCATCATTTCGTTTCTTTCCAGCAGAATACTTTTCTGATTAGCCCCAGAAAATGAAATTGGAAACATTTCATTAATTTTATAAAAAAGGAGAGGTCTGAGTGGCATCATAGTTCCTTTGTATTTTTCCCCTGTTCATTTGTGCAGCTATAATTACAGATTCTTTGTGAAATGTTCATGTCAATCCTTATTAATCTCTAATTTCTAATCACAGGCATAAGTAGGTTTAAACTTCATTGCAAACCTTCTGAGAGATCTTTGGGGTTTGAGGGAGAAATGATATGTTGCTCATCTTCATAATGTTTTCTGGAAATTCTTGTCAGTAATTTTTCCAAGGGGAGAGAAGTTAGCAGAAAGAGGAGGGGGGAGAAGAAAAAACAAAAAGGAAAGGACCAAGAATATTCCTAGGCAAGAAGTTATGTTCCATTTTTTTTAACATAATTATGGCTAGATTTATTGGTGGGTGTGACAGTTCCTAGTTGCACTGCTTCAGTGAAAAGGAAGATAAATAAGACTGCAACACCTGGGAGACATGTAGGTAAGATTAGCTGAGAATTAAGAAACTCTTCTGAGATTCAGAAACCTATGGAAAGATCTGACAGGGCTACAGTGTAGAAGTTTGAGCAGCAAGGAACAAATTGCTTGGAAAGAAAATGAAAGAATGGTATTTTTAGGTTGTTGCTTTATTTGAAATCAATCCATGGCAGTGAAACTAGCAAAAAGGCACCAATCAGAATTTAACTTTAAAAAATGAGTGCCGATCATATGTTCCTTAATACAGTAACCTTTTCAATATCGTTGGGTTGCAGAGACTTCTGGCAGTTGTGCTTTAATTAAGACATTAGTTAGATATGTTTATAATGAAATAGAATTGAATTCATTAATCTTGGAATATTAACAAGTAAAAAATTAGTTTTTTTGAAATACTAGAAATGATGTATCCATTTGATGTTATAGCTATTGTCAGTGATTAGACTTAATACCAGACAGCAGCCTTGATCCTGGTCAAAAGACACATCTTAAAGTGAAAGTCGTCCCAACCAACCATGAGAGAGTTTTGCTAACCTTGTCTTAGCGGGAAGTGACTCTTTGCATATCTTAAGTGGATCACTTTACTCGGTGTCTTTATTTTATAAGGATCAGATATTCCCATTCACTGTAGTGAGGAGGATAAAAAGGCTGAAATACAGAAGTGGTTTGTAAAGTATTTTCAAAAGTACTGTCAAAACTCGACATGAAGAGCTTTTAAACTAAAAACAGCAAGCAAATGAGTTACTAATCTCAAATGTCTGTGTGTATAAACTGACAGCTTCTGTCTGCCCCTTGCCTTTGCTTCCAAAATGCTTGCCTGATGTAGATGGCAAGAACCTCTCCAATCATGCTCTTTGGCTGTTTCTTCTGAAGCTGTCAGGCCCATCGCATTTCAGTGTCTGTCCTCTGTTTTCTATATGCTGTGCAAGTGTCAGCTTGCTATGGGAAATGAGAGCAGAGGCAGCTGTGCAGCAGAATATGCCAGCTACATCAAGAATAAGAGAGAGAAGGTCAGGAAAGAAACTCTGGAGGATCTTACAGTCCAGATTACATCACGGGGATTGAGGGACCAGACCAAATGTTGTGAAGCCTAGCCAGCTATATGGTGGTTCTGAGAGTGTTCTTTAGGGCCACATTCAAGTTTTGCAACCAGAGTTTACATGTTTTCTTTCCTTCAAATAACTTTATTACCAAAAAGTACCTAAATCTGAACTGTTTTACGTCACCCCTGATACACAAAACTAAAGGCTACATGAATTTTGCAGGGGGAAAGGCATGAGCAAAATAAGTTTTACTTGAACTCCTCAGTCTCACTCTGTTGAAGACCATAGCTTCTTTTGCTGTGTGCTTCCAGCATGAAACAGACTTTTAGTTTGAAAA
>VYZV01002412.1:559423-571235 GCA_013401275.1 Pandion haliaetus | reverse complement strand
TAATTAGTGAAGAGCTCACTGTTTTCATGTAACCTACTAGCTTGGAATGCAAAAAATGGGAGCAACCAGGTAATTGCAGACCATGTAAGCTTACTGTTACCCACTATGACATGGAAGTGTGGAGATGCTTTGATCGGCTGTAAGCTCTGTGCCAGTATTATTGTCATGCTGTTGAGGTCTTTCCTAGGTTACTACGAGGTGCTCAGAACACTTTAGGATGTGTTATAACAGAAAAGTTTAGTTAAGATAGTAATGACAGGAATCAGCTACTCCATCTCCACCACAAATAACTATTTTTGCAGAGGAAAAAAAAGCAAAGTGCCACATTTATGCTGTTTTGCACCATTTCATATTTCCAATAAAACAAGTAATTATTTATGTTTTATTAGCCACAACAGGTCATCAGCTTGCATTACACTGACACAGACTGGAGGTTTAGACATGCCAGCAACCTGCCAAGAGAAGAGAGATCAAACATAGCAAGTCTTGCACAGTGGTACTAGTAACCGAGCATCCCCCTTCCCCAAGCCCAAACAGTTTTAGTTACGAGCAGGCACATTTCAGTACACCCAGGAAGAAATGACTGATGTCCCTCTAACACACAACAACGCTGAAGCTTTTTGCTTTCTACCCCTTTTTGCAGACTGTGAGGACAGCCCATAGGTTTTTTCAAAACGCCATTTCAGTTGAAGTTTTGTATTTGAAAGTGTGACTCCAGAATTTTGTATAGCAATAACCAAGTGTTACAAGAACAAGTCCAATCACTCCTATATGGACCTTGCATAATCAGGTGTGCAATACATACAGTTCCATTGTATGGTGCTCCTTTACTCTATTCAAAGGAAGGTTTTAACAGACCACATTGATCTGTGCTTGGAATTCTGTAATACAACTAAGTACTACTTTATTATTTCAATAACCTACAAAGCAACACTTATCCCTATTTTACAGCAAAAGGACAGACCAAAAGGGCACCTAATAGTTGTAGGCAAAGTTTGATTCCT
The DNA here is from genome assembly GCA_013401275.1 of Pandion haliaetus. Classification (NCBI taxonomy): domain Eukaryota; kingdom Metazoa; phylum Chordata; class Aves; order Accipitriformes; family Pandionidae; genus Pandion; species Pandion haliaetus. Next base: position 570,231 of record VYZV01002412.1, on the reverse strand, counting down.
CCCTGCATGCTGTCCCTAGTCCCATTTACCATGTCAGAAGAACAAACAGAATACTGGTATCCCATACTTTCTGCATCCCCCCTTTAACAACCTACTTCATTCAGAATGCCCCCAAATAAGCTGATGCTACAGTTTAGTTGAGATTTAAAATGATAAATACAAAGCTCACATGCCTGCATTTCTCTCTCTCAAATTACATTGTATTATTAGCAACTTGTCCTTTGTCAGTCTTTCTTCCTGGGCTGGTGTTGAATTATTTTGGTCCCGGAAGAACACCAGCCACTTACCATTTACTTATCTGCCACAGCAGGAGTTTTCTTTTTAGGTCTAAGCTTGAAATATAAGATGAGCATTGCAATACTGGTGTACGTTGCTATTACATACTGGAAAACATAAAAAGTTGAGTTTAGTTTCAGTCTAAAACCCAGAAAACACCGTTATACTAGACTACAAAAGTTAATATATGTAATACATACATTTCTCCTGCCTGTGATGGTATAGGAGTTAAAGTACTTCTGAAATCCAGTGAACTGGTGTTGAGATCCTGAGTCATGGCCAGCCATGGCTGTTTGTCCTAACAAGCAATACAGGACAGTTAATAAATTTAAAGTCAGCTGGACAGGATCAATAGAAAAAAATCAAACTAATGTCTACACTGAACTTACTAATTCCATTGTCAGCTATTAAATCTGCTTTCAGCACATTCAACAGACAGTTGGACATTCAACATACAGAAGGAGCAGATGCATTCAGAGCACTCTGTCTTAAGGTACAAAACAGGCGACACGAGCAGATAAGCAAGTGAGGGGTTCTGAAGGGAAGAACATTTATGATTTTCAAAGTTCATTCAACTCAGTTTAAACATGAAAAAAAAAAAAAATCAGGATTACAATGATGATAAAAGGGAAAATTCCTCAAAGCACTTATAAAGAAGAGGCCTGCCGGTTCTGCCTACACAATTTTTCAATACAGGCAAATTTATATCAATTGTTCAGGAATCTGCAATACCTAATTAAGATAAATCTTCACTAGTCAGTTAAGAAGCAGCTTCAATTACATACTCAAAAACTTGGCAACAAAATTCAGACTAGACTACTACTGTTTGGTGATTCAAAATGCCGCTTTACAACTTCTATACCATATTAGAGTGCAAGTTGTTAACAAGAACTGCCCTGCTCTCAGTTGCACGTTTCTCTTGCATCTTACTTGCCCACCCCAGTATTCACAGGTCTACATAAAAATATACCTTTTTTTTTCATTTATTTTTCAGCTAGATCACCCAGTTACTTGAGCTAGCTACAAAGCCTCAGAAGTGCTTTCACAAGAACTACCAAAACACCAAGTACACGAGGGCACACTTTTGTATTTTGTCTGTGTCTGGACCAAAGTCTTAGATCTACTGCAAGAAGTTCATTAACACAAAAGCCTGGCATGGCTACAGTAGCATACTTGCAGATTCCCCGAATGGTTCAGTCTGGCACCTCTGGAGATCACATAGTCCAACCGTAACCTGCTCAAAGCAGGGGCAGCTACAGCAGGTCACTCAGGAACATGTCCAGTTAGCTTTTTAGTATCTTCAGAGAGGGAGACCCCAAAACTGCTCTGGGGAGCCTGTTCCAGTATTTGATCACCCTTACAATAAAAGGGGTTTTCTTTTTAATGTTCAGAGATATATTTTTCTTACGTTTAAGAGGATTTTATGTTTAGGACAAACATTTGTTGTTTATCTTGTAACTCACCCCAGAAGAAGCACACATGCCATACGGCTACCTACCAGACCCAGCAGATGCTGTAGCCACCAGTACCCCAGAAGAGGAGGGATACTGGAAACTGCTACAGCAGGTGCTACGTTCACTAACACGGCTCTTATGCAAACCCAATCCAGTAACGTATCTCTTTGCTATATAATCAAGTAGGCATGCCTGGAACTGGATTGACTATGTAATAGCTAAAAATCTTAAAGAAACAAACCCCCTGAACGTCTGCCGTACACGACTTGGAAAGCCAAGGTCGTCTTTTCTCATGCCTGACCGAGGCAAAAGCCTGAAGAAGAATCACTGTGTCCTTCCGAGGACGGCTCAGAGACCAGACACTACAACACAAGTTTTCTTTTTCGGAAGAGCCCAGTGCCCTTGCCAGGGGCGTCCCGCCCCACCAGCTGCCGCGCTCGCCCCAGCCCCGCATAGAAACCGGGCCCATCTCGCTGGCGCAGGCAGCCGCGACCCCGCCGCTCCCTCGCCTCAGCTCGCGTCGAGCCGGGGGAAGGGACGCGGCGGCGCCTGGTACTCGGAGAGGAGAGGAGAGACTCCGCAGCTGAAGGTCGCGGAAGCCCCAGGGGACAGACGCGGCTTGGCGCCGCAGAGAGCCGCTCTCCCGCCCTGCCGGCGCAGCCCTACAGGTGGAGTCGCGGGCAAGGGTGCGCGGTAAAGGGTCTGCGGCGGGGACGGGCACCCTTCCCCGCGGGCGCCCACGGTTACCTCAGCCGCCACTGCCGTCCCACCGCCGCGCTCTGCCCTTCGCCAGCGCCCTCCCACAAAATGGCGGCTGCCGAGAGCCGCGCGCAGCCACCGCGGGCTGCGCGGATTGGCTACACCCCCCCCAGGGAGCAAGTACCCTTTTCCCCCTTCCTTCTGGTTGGCTGAGAAGTAGCTCGCCGCTTCCGCTTGCCCTTTCCCCTTTGCCTGGTGTACTGCTTCCGGCTGGCCCGTCGTGCTCCAAGCGTGAGGCTCCCGGTCCAGCTCCCCCATCCCGGGCCCCCCCCGCGGCAGCGGCCAGGCACCCGGCGGCAGCGAGTGAGGGGCTTTGGGGGCCAGAGCGGCAGCGGCCGGGGGAGGTAAGGCCCCTGCGGGCAGAGCTCCCGCCCTGCTTAGTTCAGCTGCATGGCGTGGGCGGTGCAGCCGGCTCCGTTACCGGCCGTGGAAGGTGTCTCTGTTGCTCAGCGAGCCCTTTGACGAAGCGTGCCCTGATGAACTTTAATTTTCTTATGTGCTTTCGCATTTAAAGGAATTTTATATGTCTAACAGACTGCTTTAAATTTGACAACATAGTGTTTCAGTGCTAATTTCTGTAGAAGGACCATTGACTAAAATAATAAATAGCATGTGAATCGTGACCTAATAGGTAAGGTGCTGTTTACTGATTGAAACGTAGTAATGTTAAACATATCTGTTAAATATATATATAGATACAGCTCACACAAAGATCTATCGAATTATGTTAACCTTTAAGGGTGGTATCCAAAAAGTAAACATGCAGAGCATCCTTACTTAGCATTTAACTCACAATTTTCTGCTTGATGACTGAAGCTGGTAATTTCAGCTTGTCCACTGAATATAATAAAGATCTGTTCAGGTAACTTATGGTTAAAGCAGTTTTATGAATATCTATGTGGTGCATCTAAATGCCTTAAAAAGTTATTACTGTGGTAGAATTGGGCAATAGTAAAAAGTGTTAGGGATGCACATATTTAGATGTACCATTGCAACACTTCAGTGTAGTCAAATGTTAAATACATTTGGAGGTGAGTGTATGTTTTGTCACTGACTAACCGTAAAGTAGTCATCTGAATGATTTCTTAGTTTGGGGGTAGTTCACTCTTATGTCTCTTCAGTGTTTGTGAGGAACAAGTGTAACAACTGCACATTTAATCTCTGTTTTGTCATTTGTCCTATAGAAGTGAAGTATGGCATCCCTGGAAGAAAACTTTCCTCGAGGGGGCATCCAGAAAAAACCCACAGAGGGAAAAACACCCAACCCAAAGTTAGAGCGGGACAACTTGTTTGATGTATGTTGTTTGCATGTTCTTGATTAACTCTTCTCAGAGCTTTTCCACTGTCAGAATATGACCTGCAATCCTTCCTATCCCTTACTTCTATAGTAAACTGTAGAAGGGACTTCCAGAAAGAGGAAACTGCTGACATCCACCTTTATCCTCATCTCTTAAAGATCCCTAATGTCTGATGCATGTTGCATGTGATGACAGGAAAAGTTAAATAAAAATTATCGATCAGGCTTTAGCTTTTAAACTTCCCACAAGCATCTTATTCCCGATGTGCTTGTGTAGTAAGGGTGGTGTTAGTGGATATAGACTAAGTTTGGTCTTTCTTTTTCTGTTAGTAGAATGTGGTGCAGATCACTTGCACCATTCTTTTCCATTCCCAAGATTCACAGTTTTATACATTACCAGCCTCAGCCCAAAGGAGATATTTTGGAAGACTTGCATGTAGACATATAGCAGTTAGCAAGGTTGTTCTCTTTTTTTCTCTGATCCTAGTATTTTCTTCTAATTTTATTCCTGGCAACATTGTTCTGCCTTAGTGCAAAGTTTATCTCTATCCACTTTTATTTTTTACCTTCTCTGCTTATAATCTGCTTTAGGTTCACTATGAAGAACAATCCCAGAAAAGAAAAAGGAGCAAAAGTGTTCAAGGAAAGCAGAAAAAGTTCAAGGCAGACAACGTAGCCACTGTTAAAGACAATTTTGTAAATATTGAACCACTCACAATTGAGGTTTGTGATAAATGTTTGATTTTGTGTCCATCTCTCTTCTGGGCTGTGTGAAAATGGCATGTTCTTCCTCATTAAGCCTGTAAAATACATCAGTCATTTGGGACGAAAGTGTGTTTACCACCCTGTTATCACTGACTTGCCGAGATACCCACAGTATGCTATTCCTACTGCTTTCCCAGGTGCTCTGTGAGGGGATGCTGCTCCTTGGTTGTATAAAAGAGGTCAGTGACTACGAGCTAGTCATCAGCTTGCCCAATGGACTTTCAGGATTTGTGCCAGTCACACAGATCAGTGATGCCTACAGCAAACTGCTGAGCAAGGAGGCGGCCCAGGGAGAACTCCTGGAGGTGAGACCTTGGACTGGGGCTGTGATTTGTTGCCTGGAAGCTAGGGAGTGTTCATAATACCTCAGAACCAACCCTGAGGTCTTGCTTAGGAGCCTGGTTTATGGTGTCTTGAATTTGATCACCTGCAGCACCTTAGCTTTGGCTAAGTAATCCTTGAACTTCATAGACAACCTGTTGAACTTGAAGAGATTTGTGTCGCCTGTTTGCTGCTGAAGCTAAATACTTATCCCTGCCTGTAGGCAATGATGGGAAGAAGTTATGGAAGTGGTTGGAAAATGATGTGAGGGTGCAGGTGTTTTTCAGGGGCATGGGGAGTAGCACAGTCCTTGCAGTTTAATTGTGTGGACGCATGGAACTTGCTACTGCGTAGTGCTAGTTTAGACTGACATTGGTTTTGAACTGGTTTTTTGAAGCAAACTTTGCAATTTCCTGATAACGCTGATTGCTAGAAAGAAAAAGGATGGAGTAACCTGTTACCCTGTCTGTCTGGTGTCAGTACTCCAAAAGTTTTCCCAAGGTGTTGTGGAGTTTGGGACCTGCCAGGTACAGTAGCCTTTTGGTGGTGGTGTTTTTCTCTGCTAAAGAGGGAGGTAAGGTTAGGGTCACTGTTGGCTCTGTACATCTTTCCTCAGCTGCAGCCTCCTGACTCCAGCCCACACAGTATTCGTTTTTAAGCAAAGGCTACCAGGTCTTGCTAACGTCGTGTAGTGTCATCCCTGCCTTAGTACTGAGATCCTGGTGTTTGTGGCATTTCCTGCCTTTTATTGTAGGGTTGACAGAGAAACAGGACTTTATTATAGGATTTTGATTTCAAAATCTACTTCAGTAACAAATTCTGTCCTCCTTATATTATTTAATATTGTAAAATTTGTATGTTTCTCTCTTGATCATCTTGTTGGGCAGGACTTGAATTCTCTCTCAGACATGTATTCTCCAGGGATGCTGGTCAGGTGCATTGTGACCAGTGTTGAGAAAAGTGCTGATGGACGTCGGAGTATCAAATTATCAATCGACCCCAAGAAGGTCAATAAGGGTCTGAATGCTTCAGCACTAGCATCGGGCATGGTACGTGTTCTGGGTCTGTCACAACCTCTGTAGGCTTTGGGGGTGCCTCTTGCACAGTGTGTAGGGGAACATTTCAGTTTGTCCTTGCATGGGATCAAAGCAGAATGTGGAGCTGCTCCCACCATGGAAGAGAGCTGGGAGGAGAGGGCAGTATCGGGTCTTGGCTCCAGGTTGTCACTCATGAAATCCATTTACCTGATTCTGTTTTGATATGGATAAGTTATTTAATGATTTCTTTCTGGGTAGGTTTCTTTGTTATTTATGCAGAGAATATTTAACATGCCTTGCAGAGGTGCTTAGTTGTTTAGTTTTTGTGTTTCCAGCATTGTAAGCATGTGCCTGCAATTAGAGCACCTGCTATTTTTGAGCATCCCAATTTTTTTCCCTACCGGTTTCTGAACTCCATACATGCATAGTTGGATAAGGGTAGAGTTGAGACCTCACTGCCAGATGAGCTGTGTATAAAGAATGTAGTGTTCTTTCTGCTGCTCTGGAAAACTCAGTGCTTTGTCCTTATGAAACAAGTGAGTACTTGGGTAGGGAATCTTACCAGATGTGCATTCTTTGAAGACCCAGCAGTTTCATCACGTTACTGAATTGCAGTGCTTCCCTCCCAACAGCTGCTCTCTGGCTTTGTGTCTAGTGTGGAAGACCATGGCTACCTCGTTGATATTGGAGTCAGTGGGACTCATGCTTTCCTGCCTCGTCAGAAAGCCCAAAATTACATCAAAGCAGTCAAGAGAGGTAAGAAGTAGTGCAGGAGGAGCTGCTGGGGTTAAAATGGAGGTGGAGAATGAGAGATATTAAAGCTTGTTGTATCTGTTGTGTTAGTGCACCTCAGTGAGATTGGGTCAAAGTGGAGTCTTTGCGAGTTGCTGAAAACAGCGGTTTTGTGACTGGTCTGCAACAAGCCATTGGATTTCAGCCTGGTTTCTGAAAAAGCTTTGGAAGGATCAGAAGGGAATCCCTGAGTGTTCCTGATGGAGGTTTTATGCTGTGACTTGTCTTTGTAGGGCCTGACTTGAAAATAGGACAGAACCTGAACTGTATCATTGTGGAAGTAAAGAACGAGGGAAGAGTGGTCCGTTTGTCCGTTGATCGATCAGAGGTTGCTGCATCCCTTGCAACAGAGCGACAGAACTGGACACTCTCCAATTTATTGCCAGGGCTGGTGGTAAAAGCTCGAGTGCAGAAGGTAAACTCTGGTTTGGGTTTGTTTTGTTGGGGTTTTTTTTTTGAGCCTTGCTGAGGGCAGGGAGACAGGTGAAGTAGAGGTGGAAGTTGATGCCCTGGAAAATTTTGTGCTTGGGCTCAATTACTTTACAGTAGCAAACACTGTTATCTGCTAGACAGTCCCTCTGCTTCATTCACCTAAAGTCTGATCTCTGTCCTGGTTGTGATGCCACGAGTATAAAGGCTTCAGCCAGAAGTTGGTGATGAAGCTTGAAGTGTAACAGGATCCATTTTGTGCTTCTCTGGCCTTTACCTAGATAAAGTATTCAACAGGTTAGCAGTAGTCTTCAGAGTACGCACAGCATTATAAAAAAAAATAAAGGAGTATTTTTGCAAAACAGTGTAGAAAGCAGAATTGTTAGCAGTTTTCCTGTCTCTTGTTGATCAGCACTGACAGTGCCTTTTTGTGAAATGCGTGAATTGCTCTCTGAGCTGCATGAAAACTGAGTGCAAATTTTTTTTGGCATCTTTTCCATCCCCTTCCTAGGTGGCCCCACTTGGGATGAAACTGAGCTTTCTGTCTTCCTTCACTGGCATCGTGGATTTCATGCACATGGACCCAGAGAAATCCATGAACTATTCTCCAGATCAAGTGGTAAGGAGAGTGAAGGGTAGCTGGAGTTGGCATGTTGCTTACAGCATCTCTTATCTTCTCCAGTGTTTCCATGGAATAATCTCTGAAATCTTACTGATGATAGCTGTCTTTCTCATCTTTTATTTTAATTATTACTGTGGCTGCTTTAGAGCTGTAAAGAGCAAAGCCATTCCTGGGGTAATGGAAGACTTACTTGGGAAGCATGAGAGACTTGCAAGGGATAGAAAGATGACTTGTAGAGTCATGTTCCCCTTGTATTGGTACCAGACTAGTCTGTAAACAGCAGACAAAAGCGAAAATCCCTCATCTTTGAAGCTGTTAGAACTGAAGTGATGTCTTAGTAGTGATATTGGAAAGAGCTTGTACACAGACGAAAAGTTCAAGTACCAAGCATAATGTCTAAAAACATGAGCAATGTGCCTTTCTCCACTTTTGTTTACAAACTTTTGTTTAATAACTATACTATCTGCTCCCAGACGAAAGCCTGCATCCTCTCTATCCACCCCACCTCCAAGGTGGTGCGGCTTACTCTACGGCAGGCCTTCCTCCACCCTGGGGGATCTCCAAACCAGCTCTCCAATGATCGCATGGGGGCAGTGGTGGAGGAGTCGACAGTGAAAGCTTTCTACAAGCAGTTTGGTGCTGTCTTTGAGCTTGATGATGGCACTCTTGCATTTGCACGGGTGAGTACCAGGGCAGTGAGGCAAGTCCTCCATAGCTATCTTAGTCTCCTGGGGAAGGAGGCTAGGAGGAGGTTTTTATTTCATACCTTTATGTTCTACCTTTATGCTCTTTGTTAGAAAAATACAACAAAATTAAGACAACGTGGAAGGTGTTTGCCAAATCATACATTCCCTCGTTTGGGTTGGAATGTAGGAAGGTTGTTGTGGAAGAACTGGTGAAACCTGCTGCACAGAGAGAGTATGTTAGAGGACCAATTTTGTCAGATGCTTCCACTTCAGCCTAAGGTCTATCAGTGCTTCCATTTTCCAAACACTAAATTTTAATTTGTTTTTTCTAGTTGAAACATCTTTCAAAAACCAGAAAATCCTTTAAACCTGGGGCATTTAAGACAGGATGCAAACATAAATGTCGGATCATTGACTACAGCCTGATGGATGAGATGTGTATTGTATCTCTGAAATAGTAAGTTTCATAGACTCTTCCAGAAAACTGGTTCAAGGATTCTAAGGGTGTGGTTGAGAGTGGAAAATGCTACATTGCTTTGCTGGACTGGAACTTGCCATTTGGAGTTTTTGGCTTATATCTGTGTTGTCTCACATCAGGTTGTCTGGGCATCTTGCACATCCTCCCCATACTATAGGGAATTGGGACACCGTGTAGTTGGTGAGCTGAGGCACCGGGAGGCTAAATTAGTTCTGACGAGGTCATGTCAGAAGACTGTGGCTGAACAGGAAATTGAACCTTGATCTTCCAAGTCCCAGCCCATTTTGCTTCTCCCTCTTAGTAATTCCATCTATATGGCTTTAAGTAATGCAGATGATGGGTGTTCCCCTTTCATGGAGCCATGGCTGGTGGCCATAACTGTGTGGCTATCACCTGGAATGGAGCCTGGTGAACTTCCTTGAACTTTATGTTCAGAGAGCTGTTTTGGGAGGTGGGTCTGTTGGAGTAAAACACAGAACTCTCGAGTTGTAGAGTACTGGGGTGTGTGTGTGGGGGGGATAATGGATATTTGGGACAAGGCAAAGAGGGGACTGTCTCTCTTATCCTGGATTTCCTTCAAGTTGACTGATCGGTCATCTCTTGCTGTGTCTCTTTCCTAGTCAGATTATTGAAGCGCGGTTTCTGCAATATCAAGATATCCACACAGGGGATGTGGTGCAGGTGAGATTCTGAAGGATTTGCAGTCCTGTGTGGCTGTTGTACTGAGAACAATGATCTAGCTAATGTGCATTTCCTGTGCCTAATAAGTGTGTTCAACTTCTGATCCAGACTAGTGAGATGAAAGTGAGCAGAAAAACCTCTCCTTGCAGGACTCGATTAATGGAATGTGATACTTTTCTTTCACCATTTTGTTCAGGTTTTTATTCATGATGCTGCCAAGGCAATCAAATTTTAGCTACGGTCAGTCATTTATTTATGACCATGAATACATTTTTAGAAAGACTTGAGTGAAAGAAACTGAAACTTGCCTTGCGCTCAAAGTAAAAGTTCATGTATGGACCATCACAATCAGTTGATGGGACAGAAGTTACTCAGTTATGATCATCCTTATGTCTGCACCATGACTGTATTGGGTATGTCTGGAAACAATTCTAGGTTGCCAGAGTCAATAGGGATCTTGCAGAAGTAGCCTGTGCTTAAGAAAAAGAGGCTGTAAAACAACCTTATGGAATGTATAAAAGTTGATGGGTCAGATTGGCTGGGTGGAGTGTGGGTTGGACTAAGATCTTGTTTTTTGGAGGGTAAGATTAGATTTGGTGAGAATAGGTGATGGCTGTTTCCTACTTGTGCACAGTCTGCTTTTCATGCTAATTTTACTGATCCTTTTCCCTATTTTGGGTTCTAGGGCAAAGTGTTTGCTCTGAAAACTATTGGGATGCAGGTGAAAGTGACTGATGGGATTAAAGGGCTTGTGCCGTCCATGCATCTCGCTGATGTGATCCTGAAGCAGCCTGAGAAGAAGTACAACATAGGAGATGAAGTCAAGTGTCGGGTGAGAGCTGCCAGACAGGGTCTTCAGCTGCTTTGCAATCTTTCGTTCTGAGAATTGAGCAGCTGGATTAGTCAGGCAATGACAGACATGCTTTTTGAACCTTCATGTACTTCATTCTTGTAGGTGCTAGAGTGCAATCCTGCAGGAAGGAAGCTGATCCTTACTCTGAAGAAAAGTCTTGTCCAGTCAAAGCTTCCAGTCCTCTCCAATTATGAAGATGCAAAAGCAGGTCTGATCACACATGGCTTTGTGGTGTGTGCAAGGGAGTTTGGCTGCATTGTGAAGTTCTACAATGATGTCAAAGGTCTGGTACCCAAGAATGAGCTGAGCTCAGAACCCATATCTTGTCCGGATAAAGTCTTCCATGAAGGCCAGGTAA
>VYZV01002412.1:497281-559384 GCA_013401275.1 Pandion haliaetus | reverse complement strand
CTTGTGTGTGAATGCAAAAGAGAACTCGGCAGTTGAGTTGGCTTCAGCATGGGTTTTCCCTTAGAGGAACCAGCTACACCAAGAGATTTTTATGTCCTTTCACGGGCCTGTCTTTGTTTCTAGGCTCTCTCTGTTCTGCTGTGCAGGAGGCACCATGGTATGTGATACAGGGACTACACTTGGTTGAGTTACTGAGAACTTAGTAGAAGCTTGGGGTTCTAGGCTGCAGTTTCTTCTAAGGAAGTTAAAACTCTTACCTACAGAATCAAAAGGATGAGGTTTTCTGCCTCTGTGTTATTCTGGTTTTCCTGTTTGTTTCAAATCCTGCACATCTTAAACCAGGTACTCTGGGAACCATGCTGCTCACCAAGTTCTGGTCTTTGCTGTGGGCAAGCTTACAGAGATCTCAGCCCTCTTTGTTATTTTTTCTGGCACTTTTGTTTGTCTTTAATCCTGCTGTTTGTTGTTGGGTGTGAGAGTAAAGTGTACTGTGTATGCGTTTCCCTGTCTCATTTTGTAGGTGGTAGCACACTAAGGAGGATGGTCAGCTGAATTAAGCTTTTGTTTTATCTTTTTTGGGTGCAGGTTGTTAAAGTAATGGTCTTGAAATGTGAGCCGCAGCAGGAAAGACTCTTGTTGTCGTTCAGGTTATCAAGCAAGCCTGCCCCGGGGGACAAAAAGGAATGTATTCCAAAGCAGAAACAAGAAGTGAAATATCAAATAGGAGAGGTATTGAATTCAATGACTTCTCCCTTTTTTGCCTTTTCCTATGTGGTTTCCAAATGATTTGGTATCACTTTGAACAACCTTGCTTCAAGAAAAGCTGTTGGTGGTCAGGAACTAGCATTAAATGTGCATTTCTTACCATGTGGTTGGCCTTCTGGATCAAAACCAGGATCTCTGTTGTCAGAGGTTAGAATAAAGGAGTCCGAGGACAGTCCTCTGGATGTACCAATTAGTGCTCCTACTCCTAGGTGGAGTCCTCTTTTTTTTGGATGCTGCTGATGTTCTCACTCCAAAAGCAGCTGCTTTTGCTCCCTGGAAAAAGGCAATTTCAGAGAAATGTTTTGAAATGCTTCCCTGTTGTCTTTGGAATGAACAGTTTCCAACACCTTGCAGATACTGCTAATGCAGGAACAGGACAGTTCTAATCTTGTTTAAATTATTCCCTTTGCCCTTCAAATAAAAAGTCACAACCAAGAGAATGTTTCTAGCTCTTGAGTTCTCTGAGAGCTGAGAATTACTTTTTATTTCACTATCAATGTTGGCATGCTTTTCAGGCTCAGCTTTGTTGATGTTTTTCTCATACAGAGCTGGGAGGCAATGTCAGAGCCGCTGCAGCACAGCATTTGGTACCCTGTGCATCAAAAGGAATGACTTCAAAGACACTTGGGATTTTATATCACTGTATTTGTTCTCTTTTCAGATGGTTGATGTGAAAGTCTTGAAGAAGAAAGATAGTGGGCTAGAGGTTTCTATCTTAGAAGATGAAGGCAATGTGATAGCCTCGATTCCCACAGTGCACCTCTCTGACTTTGTTGCTACCTGCAAGCTCCTGTGGCATTGTCTTCAAGAAGGAGATGTCCTGCCCAGAGTTATGTGCCTAAGTGACAAGGGAGAGCATATTGTATCCTTTGCTACCTCAACCACTCAAACAAAAGTGGGGGGAAGGAGATAACTGTCAGGAATCCAGAGTATCTGCAACAAACAGAAGGTATACTAGTTAGCGTTTTGAAGTGGAAGTGCCTGTCAAGCTAGTGATGCTTCAGAGAATCATTATAACTTGCTTGTGTTAAAAGTGAGGCTCAGCTGCTGCTAGAATCCCATCAGAACCAGGACTTGGTTGTGAATTGACTGATTTTCCCAGCTAGCTTCTGGGCTCTTAATCATATCACAACCTCAGCAAAAACGTTGCTCTTTTTATACCGTAAATCAGAACTGAAATATTAGGAGGTTGACATTTCTGCTAGTGTGAAGCATGCATCTTTAATGCTGGGCAGCCTAAGAGACATCGGTTGTTAAATTTTAGTGTAGCGAGATCAAGACAGAAACTGGAATTGTGGGATTTTGAGCTCCTGTTCTGTTTAATCTGCAAAAAGTGCTCTAGCTCAATGGTTAGCTGCACCAATAGATTTGCTTGGCATCGAGCTCCTTTCATTCATCTTTTCCCATTTTTCCTAACGGGTTATTCAGATCTTGAGCAGAAAGTCTGCAGTGATTTCTGCTGTACAGGAGGAGCAAATTGTGAGAAGTTTCTCTGAAATCCAGCCTGGGATGCTGTTGACTGGTTATGTGAGGAATGTGATGCCCTTTGGAGTGTTCGTGGAGTTCCCTTTTGGTGTGACAGGACTGGCGCCCAAAGTGGTAAGCAATGCATTCACTTCGGTAAACAGCATGTGTGTAACAGGCATGCTTAAAACATGGCTTTTAGCAAAGGTACAATAAAAAGGATAGAACAGTAGGGCTGTGGATCCTGCGTTTGCACAGCTTCCTCCAGTAGGGTAAAAGCTGCTTTTAGGTTTGTGTTTAAATTCACTTCCAAAATGAAACAGAGGACTTTATTCAAGTAAGCTTAAGCTTCAACAAGGATTTCATGTGACTTCAGTAATTCATTTTAATTGATGGCTTTTCATTAGTCTTTGTTAATTTCTCATACATTTTCATGAAGTCTTAACTCAAACCCTTCTGAACAGCACTGCAGGTGGTTGATAGTTAGCAGCTGTGCTCAGTAACCCTTGCCCCTTTGTTTCCTTTGCACAGAGCATGAGTGACAAGTTTGTGACCGACACCAAGGACCACTTTGTGGTGGGACAGACTGTGATTGCGAAGGTGATGAGCATCGATGAGGAGAAGCAGCGTGTGCTCCTCAATCTGAAGGTGTCAGAGTGCAGCTCAGGCGATTCTGCTGCAGAGAGCTTTGCCCTGCTGAATCAATATTTCAAGGAGATGAAAGAAATCAGGAACTTGTTGAGAAGAAGAGGTAAAAGTTTGCACATGTTTTGCTAAAGGGGATCATACCACAAAAAAGGGGATCCAGAGGAACAAAAAGGGAAAAACCATTTTCTTTTAAGTGAAAGAAAGGTCAGTTGAAGCAAAGACTTGGCTTCCAAAAGGAGCCTATTAGAAGAAGGATGTGTGTGCAGTGTCTGTCATTGACAAGAAGGCTTTTTGGAGCTACAGCTGGAACAAGCCGAAGAAGCTGCTCTTTTCACTGAAGTCTGCTGGGCCCTGTACATTGATTTCAGGTTGAAGCTTAGAGAATTAAAAATAAGGGGATAAATAGATGATCTGTGAGGTCCATATACCAATAGAGGAAGGGAGATACAGTAGTACAAAAGGATGGGTTCTTTGAAGGGCCTGTGAAGGTGAAAATAAGAAAGGCCAGGGTGAGATTGGATGTTCTGTGGACCAAAGCTTTTCTCCAGCCTTGGAGATGCTTTTTTGGTGTGAGTATTTGTAATTGCTTTATGAACCAATCTAAAAGTTAATCAACTGAGACATGTGGCAGTAGTTTCACTGTTCAATTATGTGTCACATGAAGCATTGTCTCTGTTTGTTTATTTTGAATCTGGCAATGGTTAATTTTTAGTACTCTATGCTCTTGTATTTTAAGGGCCTTAGTCTGCAGACCTGATTTCTCTGTTCAGTAAACAGATGTTAAACTCTAAAATGCTTACAGATATAAGGGATATTGGGCCAATACTGGGCCAAGCTGTAAAACCCATCTAATGTGCCAACAGAGGTGTAGGCATATGGCTTTTCTGTTTGGTTTTTTTTGTTTGGGTTTTTTTTAAGTGGAAGAATGACTCATGGAAGTCCAGAAGGAGTTTATTTCTGAGTGCCTGAGTGAATTGCCACAAAGCACCAGTGAAGCAAAACAGGCTGCCCAATGCCCAAACCTGAATTTCCCCAAATGCCTGAAAAGAGAATGGTGATAAGCAATATGGGAGGCTCTCATTGCGTGCAAACTCATGTATTGGAAACAGGCACTTAAGACCTACCCCTGCTAGTTACTTAGTTTAGAAAAAATAGCACCGGTGCCTGGATACTAGGGTGATACGTACATAAGAATCAGAATGGACATCATGTCAATTTTCTGTACTCAAGTGATGGAAGAACATTAGACAACTGGACTTGGCCTGAGTCACTGCATCAGTGTCACTTACTGTAACTTTAGAAAGGCTGGACAAGTTAGCTGTCTGATGGTAAAGCCATGATCTTTTTTCCCCTGGTGCTTTTTGAAGAATGGTACATCTGTTTAAAGTGAATGATGCTTTTGGAGGGTTAAAATAAAAGAGAAAGCTTTGATTTAAGAAGACTTTCCTTAGTTGCCTGTTATACACTGCAGGCAGCAGGCATTCTTATTGTGTTTAAGCAAATAGGACTAGTTTTGTCCATCAAAATAAAGAGGAATCATTGACAAGAGCATACTGTATTTGCTGGTAACTCATAACTGATGAGAAATTACCATTTCTACCTTCATCTAATAGTGCTTTTTTCACTATGACAGTGAAGGACACTAGCATTATTTTTTACACGCAGTCAAGAACTGCTCCTACTATTCTTATGGTACAGAAATCTGCATTTGTGCATGCTGTGGTCATCAAGTTGTTTTTTATTGTTGATATTTGTGCATGGGATGCTTGACTTTCACAGGGGGATTTTCCAACCACCCTGAGCCTTAGCCAGGATCTGCTTAACTAGAAACTACAAGGGTAATTATACTGGCAGTCAGGTTCTTGTGATAACCCAAACCTAGTGCTGACATGAGGACGAGTTTGTACGAATAGATTTGCCTACTTGTAATGCAGGTTTGCTGAATGAGCCCTCTAGCAAAGGTTTTCTCGCATACTGTTTTTCTAGTGTTAGGAATACTGGATGTATTGCAGTTGATTTTTATCAAATTCTAACTTTGCCTTTTTAGGTTCTTTTTATATCCAGTAGTATTTAATGTTTTGTTTCCTATAATTGTGAAGTGACAGGTCTGCTTTGTGTTTTTAGTATTAATCTATTTTGCTTTCACCTTTTTCTATACGCAATGCTGTGTGCCAGTGTTTCTATAAGATTGGAAAATGTTGTCTTCAAAGTTATCAGATCCTTAATGCCACAGAAGTGTTTCTACTTTGATTAACTCTTAGAATTTAGTTTGTATGTCTACAGATTCAGGAGTCTAAAGTTTGTTTTCCGTTATGAAGGTGGATATAAATGCTTGTTTATGCACTCTTGAGCAAATGTGAAGGCTGTCTTTGTTTTGCAAAGAAATAACATAGGTAAAACTGACTTCCCACTTCTTCTCTATTTAGGGGAGCCCAGCATGGCTCGAGGCCTTTGTGAGTTGGTGCCTGGGAAGGAGCTGGAGCTGGTCGTGCAGGATGTGAAGGAGGATGGCTCAGCACTGTTCAGCGGCAGCTGTGTCATAGGCTTGACTGTAACAGCCACTCGCTATCATTTGGGAGGTGAGGGTCTTGTCTTTGCTTGCTTTGGTTTTCGGTCTTGTACTTTGAAATCTCTGTCCTGAAATGAATTCTGCTGCTGAAGAACTAAAATGGGAGCAGTCTGATCAGAGTAAGGATGGGCTTGAAGAGTAGTTTAGTTTCCTAATGTGTTGCTGACCCATTTGCATGATTTGGAACATATAATTTAAACCCACCTGTGCCTCTGTTACGCCAGCTGTAAACCACACCTAATCCTGCCTTATCTCTTGGGCATCTTGTAAGGTCTAGTTTGTGCTCTGAGATCCTTAGTTGAAGCGTACTGTATATAGACAAAGTATTAATACAAGCTCCAGCTTTCTCAATTTTTTTCTTCTTACTTTAGAAATATGTTCCTTGGAGTATGCTCTATCTGAAATTGCTTTTAATTTTTCTTTTAACTCAATGTGACTTTAGAACAGGTCTGCAATTTCAGTACTTTGCAATTCAAAAATTAAAGCAGAAAAGTGCCATATTATGGCAGAACCAAACAAGTACATGCTGAGATATTGAATAAACCAATGAAACCAATATAAACTGCTAACTTAAGCAGGAGTAATACCCCAGCACTTCTGTGTTCAGAAGAGTTTCTTTGTTTCCTCAGCAACAGATAGAGTGATGATGGTTTTGTGCAAATGTTAGCATAAACTTTTTTAAAATCTATATTACCTTGCATTTGTGTTTAGTCAGCCTTGTCTGCATTATTCAAGAGTTGCATCTTAATAAAATCAATATAGTTCTTCCATGAAAACATCAAACTCCTTTTCCAAATAAAAAAGCCCCCTTTTTTTTCCTCCTTCCCATTAATGTTGGAGGAATCTGTTCTTTTCTTAAAGAGACCTATTATAAGTTTGGTACTAAGTAGACTTTGTTATAGTAACTTAGTTAGAATTAGTAATTAATCAGTCTTTGTATCACTATGATCTTCAGGAATTAGACTGAACCACGGGCAACACTTCCTATCTGTCATGTGCCATTAGCTCAGTTGCTCAAAATTCTTCACTGACATCAGGTGACAATCTCCTTATTCTAATTTGTAGACAAAAATATTGTTCCTGGTGAGAAAACCAAGGCATTGGTTCTCCATGTGGATGCCCTCACCTCCAAGGTGTATGTTTCTCTTCGGGAAGAACTGTTAAAACAGAGAGCCAAGCAAGTATGTGTTCAGTTTTTCGATTTGTGTGTTTCTGTTTGTCTAGCAAACTCTAGGCGATTAATGAATTTTGAGGGGGGGCTGTTTCCTCTTTTAGAACTGTGGGAGGTAGAGTGGAAGGGATCAAAATCTCAGCAGGAGAAGTCACTGTCTCCATTTCTGTCTAGCGGCTCACAGAGAACTCCCAGCACTCTGTCATCGTGCAGCACATAGCAGAAGACTTTGCCATTGTGTCTTTGTTGGAAACAGGCCAGCTGGCAGCTATCCCCATAGCATCTCACTTCAATGACACCTTCCGCTTTGACTCAGAAAAACTGAAGGTGGGACAAACAATCTCTGCAACCTTAAAACTGGTGAAGGTGAATGACCATGGAGTCTTGTTAGCAGTACAAGACCCATCAAAGAAGAATGTTTTTCTAAGGGTCCGGAACGAATCTGAGACAGCATTAGAAGAGATGCTTCCTGCTGTAAAACACTCGCTTTCCCTGGGGGATATTGTTACTGGTACTGTTAAATCTGTCAAACCAACCCATGTCACAGTTGCTATTGATGACAAGCTGACAGGTTCAATCCATGCATCCCGGATTCTGGATGAAGTGCCCATAGGCTCTTTTCCAACGTATACTCTGAAAGCTGGACAGAAGGTGACTGCTCGAGTCATTGGAGGCAGAGATGTGAATACTCACAGGTGGGAAAAATACGCACATATTATTACTTCTTGGGCAATGCAAGGGGTGAAACATCTAGGCTGTTCCCTCTGTCACCAGATGCTGTTACAGCTACCCTTGCTGGAGTAGCTGAGGCCTGAAGAGATATGCTATTATATTCTATCCCAGATCCAAGTTTCAGTGAATTAGCTCTCTACCTGTGTCACTGTATTTGTCTTGAGTGTAGATAGCAAAAAAAGAAAAAGATTTCTAAACTCTTTAAGGTCCAGTGGAAGCCTTAAATACAAGCAGGATTTGGCCCCAGGGGCTAAATTTGCTGGAGTATTTTGGGCACCTAAATTGCCACTGAAATAGTACTAGGAAGAACTGGAACTGGAAGGTTTTGGTAGTTTTAGAGGGCTTACACCTGCGTTTTTTTTGCCAGTGCAGAGGGATTACAGGTGGGTGACTGGGGCCTGGGGAGATCATGAGAAACTTTGGTCCTTTTCCTGTTGTTTAGGTACCTGCCCATCACCCATCCGCACTTCACACGGTCCATTCCAGAGCTCAGCATTCGACCAAGGTAATTGTTGGCCTCTGTGCTGTCTGCAGATGCTTCACAGACCTTGTATCCTTGTAGGGTCCCTCCCTTGTTCCTCTCATTTGTGAAGGAACTGGCCATGAGCAAGGCCACACCTGTATGCGGTGTGGCAAGGCCTCTTACTCTCTCTTTCACACTAACTTGGGTCTGGGAGCTGTGTTAAACCTCACAGTGCTCTCCTAGCACATGATTTGCTTTGAATGTGCTTTTGGCTTCAGGTTCTGCCAGTCTGGACTCTGGCATGTCCGTTCATGTTAGGATTCCCTCTTAAGCCCAGGGAAGAATTAACTCCCTGCAGAAGGATGCAGCTGGGGAGGGGATGAATGTCACAAAGGCATTGTCATGGTAGTATTGGCTCACCATAATCTCCTGCGTTTCTAACTCCTATTTTCACCATTAGGACCAAAGCTGTCTTACTGATGTCCTCTTTCTTTCTTTGCAAACAGCGAAATAGAAGGGAAGGTCACAGCAATGTTGAACGTTAAAGAAGACAGTGCCCTCAAGAAACTTGGACTCTACAATGTTGGACAGACAGTCACCTGTTTTGTGAAAAAGGTGAGGTCAGAGTCTTCCTAAGAAGTGTGCTGGGGGAGGCAGCAAGTGCGGGTGACCTCAAGGGCCTTAGATCAGACTTAAACACTGATACTACTGTGGTCTTCATTAACTGTGAGAGTGACCCATGCAAAGTGCAGCATCTTACGGGGAGAGTAGGAGAAGGAAGTCACATTTTCTATACTTGACAGAGTCGAGCTGACTCATCCTCCTTGACATGCCTGTTTGTTGCCAGCAGATGCTTCCCACCCTGCACTCTAGCTAAATGGCCTTTGAGAAATTGTGTATGCCACCAGCACCAAGTATGCTCACTGCTGATCCCCTGTGTGCACTTGCCTGTGAACCACAGCGGTGTTACGCTTGTAAGAGTAGAAGCTAAATCACCATTTTTGCTTGGTGCAAGAGCCAAGGCTGGAGTAGTTCTTTCTAGCCTTAAAAATTCCACCAGGGAAGGTTCTTTTTTCCGAAGGTCTCATGCTGGTTATTTGGTGTCTTCTCAGTATAACATCCTCAAAAATTGGCTGGAGGTAGAAGTCGCCCCTGACATTCGAGGAAGAGTTCCTCATCTGCTGCTGTCTCTGAACACCAAGGTAAGAGGCCATTACAGATAAGCTACAAAAATTTTTTTCTGTGCACATGGCTGCAGGTAATGACTGCAGACACTTCTGACATCCATGTGAACTCATAATCCAGTGCTCTGCCCTTTAGGTGTCACTGCCCCTCACTGAGAAGCAAGTACATGCCTGTAGCTCGTTTGGCTCAGGATATCAGAGCTATTGAAGCAATGCTGAGCTATCAGTCGAAGTGTACACATCAAAGATGTGTATAGAAAGTGTAAAGCTTCGTAGGAGAATCACCAGTCAGAGCTGTGCAAAGCTTTTCTGGTAATAAGTGGAAATCTGTCTTTTCTTTCAGGTCTTAAAACATCCAGAAAAGAGCTTCAAAAATGGCCAGGCAATATCAGCTACAGTGACTGGAACAGATGTCACCAAAACAAACCTCTGCTTGTCACTCACAGGTATAGGGGAGCTTTAACAGCAGGACCCCACTGCGTGTGATGCTTTACTTAGAGGTAGGCCTACACTGACTCCTCAGGTGAAGATGTTACACTCCAGAGCCAAGCTGTACTTCCCTGTAGGGCAGAACTAACCTTTGGGACCCTGACCCAGATGTAGCAGCATGCAAGGCAAGAGAAGTCAGACCTATAGACTAAAGAATCACTTTTCCTGCTGTCTCAGACTGAAGCCTTCCCTTCTGGTCTCAGACACGAGATGGTACATTTGTCAACATTTTTCTGTCATTTTGGATCCTGGATCTGTGCAACTAGGGGACCTTGTCCGGGCTACCAAGACAAATGTTGCTGTGAATGTGAGAGAGTGCATAGACTGCACCTTAACAAAAGTTGGTGGGTTTGATACGTGGCTAGATAACAAAAATCAGCTTCACTGACTCATTACCCCTGTTGCTTTGATTGCATGCTTTTGGAGTATTATGAAGCTCTCTCCCTTCTTCACTTTTACCAGGAATTCAGTCACTGGAGCAGGGCACCATCACTGTAGGCATGGTAACAAAGGTGACTCCACACATTGGTTTGACCATTGCACTGCCAGGTGGGAAGACTGGCAAAGTCAGCATCTTTCACCTGAATGATACTTACACGGAGGATCCTCTGGGTGACTTCAAAGTTGGCAAGATTGTCAGGTCAGTAATTCTCTTTCTTGTTCCCTCCAGCTGCAAGGCTTAGAAATACGCCCCTTTGGTGACAGGCTTTTTGCTGCCATAAGATGATGCGAGACCTGTAAGGTTCAGTCTGTAGCTGACAAGTAATGCTGACTTACGACCTTATGTGCATTTGGGTGACAGTCTTTTATTTTCCATGTGTGAAGAAGCCCCTTTTCAGCTGTCTTCTTGGACTGTGTTTTGAGAGTAGCTACTCTCTTAGCTAAGGTGCTGATGGGACTGAGGGAAGCCACTTATCCCAGTTCTGCTGTGGTACTGTGGGCTGTTTGGCAAGTCAGTTGTCCTTACATTTGTAATGCACAAGTAAGTGCGTTTCCCTACTTCACAGACTTATTGGGAATGCTGGAGAGTGCAACAGGCCAAGTTACTGAGCTGTAACAATCTAAGTCTTTTGTCCTAGCAATAGAGACTGGATAAAGCAAGTAGATATGTTTCAAAAAGCCCTTCAGCTGTTTTCATGAACTGTTGTGTAGTGCTGGTTTGTGTTAGACAGCAAGTGCTCTAAGGGACAGAGTGGTTTGTTTCTTCTAGAGCTTCATTCTGCTAGTGAAAATATCTATTTTCTACCTATGGGGTTTTTTAACAGTTAAAAAAGCTTTCCGTTTTCTCCCCTACTCTGCCATGCAGGTGTTGCATCCTCTCCAATGAGAATGGCAAAATCCAGTTATCTCTCCGGCAATCCCGGTATGTGTCATCCCTGCAGTCTGTTGATCCACTAGTGAAGAAGAGGATAGTGAAATACAGTAACTGTTGGTTTGGGTGGATCAGTGCGAAGTGTTAAAAGGACAAGGACTAAATTTTTTTTTTTAATGGATGAGATTTGTTCCTACTTCAGAAAGA
Organism: Pandion haliaetus; assembly: GCA_013401275.1. Taxonomy (NCBI): domain Eukaryota; kingdom Metazoa; phylum Chordata; class Aves; order Accipitriformes; family Pandionidae; genus Pandion; species Pandion haliaetus. The sequence goes on along the minus strand of VYZV01002412.1, from coordinate 548,380 downwards.
TTTTTCCTGTGTATCTGCAAATGCGGAGATGTCTGACAATGTAGAGCTGATCGAGTGGGTTCAGATTTAATTTCTGTTTATCACGGTTTATAGACCTGACTTAACTTTTTTGTTTATTTGGAAAGAAAGGGAAAGTTCCACCATTAAATTTGCAATACAAACACATTACTTTTCAGTGTTCAGCTGCATTTTAACCATTTTGATTAAACAGCAGACTTAGTCCTAAATGTCTCTTAAAACTGAGCGTCTTGCTTTGTCTTCTCTGTGGAACAAAAATGCATAAACCATGTGGAGTGAAGTATCTTACAAGTATGAGGGAAAAAAAAACAAGCCAATGCTGTGCCGAATTTCAGACAGCATTTTACTCTCCTTGTTTTCTTAGTGTCAGAGGAAGCCAGGCTGATCTGTTTTGTCTGGCTTTGTTTACAGCAGCGTGTCTATTCCCTAATGCTATGTATAGCTTGGCAGAAATGCAGGTAGTCCATTAGTATATTTGAATAAGCTGAAGGGTGTCTCTGATCGGTACATTTCCCAGAAGGTACTAGCTGTTGTCAACACGGATTTCTTTTTTTGATATCCAGAGCACAATGCGGATTATTCAGATGAGTGCTTTAACTTCTAACCTCTCTCTTCTTTTAGGTTAAACCCAAAGAGCAACAGCAAAGTGCAGGATGTTGAAATAACATGTATTAAGGATGTTAAAAAAGGCCAGCTAGTGAGAGGCTATGTCAAATCAATCAGTCCGTCAGGTGTATTCTTCGGGTGAGTAGCACAAGAAAATTGTTCTGGGAAATGAGGGGTCTTGGAGAACTTATTTTGAATGTATGATTCCAGAATCTTGTTTGGGGGTGGTCTCTGGCATAATGCAAAGTCGCAAAATTAATTTCTTCCTGGGAATCAAGATGTCATTGCTGTTTTCTTGAGCCTATGAAATTAAAGTAGCGAAAGTTTGTGTGACACTATATAGAACTGGTGGTGCCACAGGTATAGTCACTGCACTATTTATTTTTCTTTTCCCCCATTATGGAATACTTATTTTTGGTTTTCCTCCTCTTCTCAGCTTGTCCACTTCTCTTCTGGGCCGAATCCTGTTCCAGAATGTTTCCCCTTACTTTGTACAGAAACATTCCTTATATGAAAAGTACCTGCCTGAAGGAAAGCTGCTCACTGCCAAGGTGCTTGGGTAAGGTCCAATGTTCTTTAAAAGGTGCCATGTGTTAGTAGAAAGGAGATAAATGGTGGAGGAGGCGAGGATGGAAAGAGTGAGGATAAAAGCCAGGAAGACTTGAAAGAAGTTCATAGCCTTGCAGTCATTGCAAATGCTCTGATTTTCCCCCCCCCCCCCCTCTTCTCTCCTGCTACTCCTGGCAACGCACCACAGTGTAAATGGGAAAGAAAAGCATATTGAGCTCTCTCTCCTGCCCGAGGACACTGGGATGCCAAGCGTCTTGCCTGAATCCCTAGGCCTGCCACGATATGATGCAGAGGAGGAGAAAAGAGGCGCGGATGATAGGGAAAAGAGAGAAGAGCTTAAGCTGAAGGCAAAACGGAGAAGAGAAAACTCTGAAAGTGAGCAGGTATGGATGTGATTGCACAGGACATGGTTGGCCCAAATACTGAAGGGACTAGGAAGGTCCACTAGGATCAAGCTGAGGAATTATACAGAGTAGGAAAAAAAGATTAAATTGCATTGGAGAGTAGCAAAGATCAAAAACTATTCCATTTGGGTAGGAGTTAACTGAATTAGCAACCCAATTGTGTTACCTGTGTGGCCTGTCCTGTTGGTCTTGGCACCATATGTAGGTGAGCATGGGTTTATTCTCTGTTGTCTCTGTTATGTGAGAGGATAGTGGGGGATGCTGTGCCAGGGCACCACCCTCTCTCTGCTGTCAGGCTCTTCTCTTTGTGATCAGAGTTGCCTTTAAGATTCATCCCAGTTGTTGCCATCCAACATCCACTTGTTTCCCCTTGTTGCAGGAGGCGAAGCCAAAAAAAAGGAAGGTCTGCCCAGCAGATGAAAATGACAGTGGAATTGAGGTGTATTACCGGGAAGAGGATGATGATGACCAGGAGAAAGAGGCAGCTAAAAAGAAATCTAAGGTAAGAAGTTTGGAGGAGAACCTGAGCCTGAAATGACTTTCCAGCCCTGTTGAGATGGGTCAGTTTTGACTTGGATGACTAAATATCATTGCTGCAGATAGGAATGATGCAGACTGGTGTTTGTGTCTTCTGAAAATGGCTTGAGGTGGATTGAGTTTAAATTACAGCAAAGGTGGCTAGAGTTTTAATGTTTTTGCTGGTAGGCTGTTTGCAAGTATGAGAAGTCAGTAATACTGGCCAGAGAGCCACAAGCAAACAGCAGTTGTCTGATCTTAGTATAAAAACTTCAAATTAAAACCCAGGGCATTCCCTGTCTTCCTCCAAACAGATAAGGAAACCTGGTGAAGCTCCCAGGCTGCAGGTTTCTGTGGGCTTCACCTGGGATGAGGACATGAATGCAGTGGATATACCTGTGCTGAATCAGAAGGAAGAGAGCTCGGAGAGCGAGGAGGAGGAGGATCTACAGTTGAAGGTACTGTGCACTAGTGTTGTCTGCACAGGAGACACCACATGGTGGCTGTAACGTGTTGTCTCAGTATTTGCATGTCTGCCCCATAGCAAAGCTTTTTAACCCAAGGGAGCTTCTCTGACAGCTAGTACAGAACTTCCTTAACTACTCTGAGCACTTGTCTTAGCAGCAGATATCTCTGAAGCAGAGGAGAAAAGGCCCTATCTTAGCATGGCTGCATGAGAATAGGGCTTCTTATGTTGACATGCTAAAAAAGATAATTACTTAGGGTCAAACAAACATTTTCATGAAAGCAAAATTTTTGTGTTTGATGTCACCTCTGTTTTTTACTTTTCTGAGTGTTGTAAATTTACAGGAAAACCTGGAGATGAAAAACCTTTTCAAATTATAGTCCTCTTACTTAGAAAAACACCAAAAAGTTATTCTTTTATGCTGTAATTTTTTAGAAGAGTTTTCCAGTGTGAGGAGTTCAGCAAAATCAGAAACAAGCTCACGAATTGCTTTCATGTTTGCTCGTCAGGATTTCCCCTGTCTCCTCTGTAAAGGCTGTGCATGGGCAATGCTTTGTTGCCCAATGTATAGCTGCCTTGTGCAGAGGACTGTGGCACCATCAGTTCCCAGTTTAGACCTGAGTCACCCTAGTGATCCAGCAACATACCCCAGTCTTGCACAATTTCTCCCCATGTATCATGGATTTTTATAGAGTGGAGGGTGGTGGTGAGCACTGGCCCAGAGGGTAAAGATGGAAGAATGAGAGGGAGGGGTGAAGTGTGAATCCTGCAGTTGGGGTGCAAGTCTAGCAAAATATTTGGTCCCTCAATGTATTTCATTAAAAGTAATGAGATTTCATGTACTGCTGCTCTTCTTGGAGGTGTGAACTGTGTGTGAAGGGGTGGGGGGTGTGTACCATTTTCCTCCTCTCTTAAACAATTGGCCTCATCTCTTCCTGTGAAAATTGCCTAGCCTTGGACATGTTGAGGTCTGGCTGTGCTTTAGCTGGGCCTGCCTGTGGAGTGCCTGCTTTTCCCCAGTCTTCCTTTTTTGCTCTTTCAGCTGAAGAAACAAACAAAGAAGGAGAAGGAGCTAGAGAAGCAGAAGAAGGAGAAGGAGCTCTGCAAAATAGAGGCAGCTTTGATGGACCCCAGTCGACAGCCCCAGTCAGCAGATGACTTTGACCGCCTGGTGCTGAGCAGTCCCAACAGCTCCATCCTCTGGCTACAGTACATGGCTTTCCACCTCCAGGCTACCGAGATTGAGAAGGCCAGAGCTGTGGCAGAGAGAGCGCTTAAAACAATATGCTTCAGGTAATAATGGGGCTCTGCCTTTCTTTGCCCCAAAGAATAAATCATGGTGGGGTAGTTGTGGTGGGAGAAGAGCATTGGTAGCATCATCAGTGTGTGTGCATGTGTGTGTGGAGTGGCAGAGTCTGTTTAGGATTAAATGGTATCAATTGTCAGCTGGCCCTTTGAAGGTCTGGCCTGAGTCACCACAGTTGGTCTGCAGCTGACTTGCTGCAGCTCATGAGTGCAGTAACTCCCTAAGGTGTCACTGAGTGCACGGGTATACTTCTGAGCAGTCAGAACGGTTTGGAAGAGCATTATGCTGTCAGTGATGTCCTTAAATCAAAACATGAAACAAACTGTGAAACTCTTAGGGCTGCACCCTTGTGTATTAAACCATCTCTACAGCATGATTAAGTATATTGTGCTTTCTTGAATCATCCTTGTGGTTTTTAATTACAAACAACAGTGATCAAAAGTTGTAGTGTGAGACAACTGCTGTGCTCTATTCCAAAAGTGGTGTTTCAGTGAGCAGTATGCCCCCTTCCTTTGTCTTGGAGGCAGGCTACGAGTCAGTGACTCTTTGTAGGGTGGTTTGCAAAAAGGTGATGAAGACTGGTAAAAGGCTAAATATTCTTGTTCACATCTGCTTTAAGGGAAGAACAGGAGAAGCTGAATGTCTGGGTAGCTCTGCTGAACTTGGAGAACATGTATGGTACTGAGGAGACACTGATGAAGGTCTTTGAGAGAGCTGTTCAATACAATGAACCTCTGAAAGTCTTCCAGCATCTGTGTGACATCTATGCCAATTCTGAGAAGTACAAGGTAAGATAGTGCAAGCAGGTCCCAGGCACCTATCCCATTCAGTCATGCCAGTAAACTATCAATGCTGGCTGTATAAGCTGTCAGCTGTTAGGTCTATCCTGTTCCTAACTGGGATTAGTAATTATGATTGACAGTGGACAAGGAACTATTGATACTTGCTTTTCTAACATAAGTGTTTGGAGATACCTGGGCCAAGAGTAAAGAGTTTTAAAGCTACAAGGCTTTATTATGAATGTGTGTGATCTAACCCAACTCTGCCCTTCCAGCAAGCAGAAGAATTGTACCACACAGTGCTGAAGCGTTTCCGTCAGGAGAAATCTGTGTGGCTGAAATACGCCTCTTTCCTCCTGAAGCAAGGCCAGACTGAGGCTACACACAGGCTTTTGGAGCGTGCTCTTAAGGCTTTGCCCACCAAAGAACGTAAGCACTCTTCTTGCCATCCTTAATGTGGACCATGTGTTAACAGTTCTCCAGTAGATGGACTGCTCTCTGGTATCTCTCCCTGTGACACTGTTTGTAATAAGTGAAAAGTGCAACCAGTTGGTGCTGAATGTGCTGCCCTTGACTCTCAGGGAAGGGGAAGTTTCAACCTGGATATCAATGCTAAATACTCCTGTAATAGAATTTGCTGCGATGGGCAAAAGCAAAGCACCCAAAGCAAAGATGACTTTGAGTCTCACAGCCCAGTAGAAAAGTTCAGTTGGTCTAGTCCCAGGTTTGTGGGGCTGCCCGTGGGTGCTGCAAGATGTGTTTTGAATGTAAGAATAAACTTCTGTCTCCTGCAGAGAGCTGAAATGGGAAGTGAACTGTGACCCTTCTCTCTCCCACTCTGATCCCACTTGTTACAGAACCACTTTACAACAGAGCCTTTTGTCTCTAGGTAGAGATGGTGCTGTCTCTGTGCCTGCCTCTGTTCTGTGTAATTACCACTTGTGTTTGTTCATAGGGAAGAGAGCTGCTGTGGTACCCTAACATGTTATTACTTGTTCCAGATGTGGATGTCATTTCAAGGTTTGCACAGCTGGAGTTCCGTTTTGGGGACCCAGAACATGCCAAGGCCCTCTTTGAGAGCACCCTCAGCAGCTATCCCAAGCGGACAGACATCTGGTCCATCTACATGGACATCATGATCAAACATGGCAGCCAGAAGGAAGTGCGGTGAGTTGTGCTACAGCAGGCTGGGAAGGAGCAGAGTACAGTGCTTGGAACAACACCTGAAAAGAGCAGAGGTACCCTGCAGCATGAGGTTGTATAGGGCTTCCCAGAGCAGAGCAAAAGAAAATTTTTACCACCTAGAGAAAGAAAACTGGGGTGTGTGGATGTGCTTACTTTTGTCAGGACTGAGGAGACTCCAAGGAGATCCATAGGGCAGAAGGGGGCTGATTCGTAAGTAGTGGCCTGCATGACAGAAACTAGAGGACTTGCACTGAGGTTCTGCTGTCCCTCTGGAGGGATTGCCTTGTTGTATCTGAAGGGTGAGATCAAGCCCTTGTGCATCTTGTAACATAAAAATGGAGAAACTTTTTTTTTTCCCTTTACTTTTTCTTTTCTGAGAGTTGACAAAAGGAGGTCCAGCTTCCCACACTATGGATCCAGCCACATCCACTTAATGAATGTAGGATGAAATATAGTGGCTGGATCTTAGCTTAAGTTGATCAGCAGCCTTAGAGTTCTGCAAGCAAATAGAAGGCTTCTACTCCAAGGTTTTGGCCAGTTGTCAGGAATCTCTTTCTTTAAGCACCAGCACTTTGCAGCAGGTTGAATGTCTCCCCTGACCTTCTGCTCTTTGTTCAAAGGCAGGATACAGGGCTTGTATTGAGTGCTGTCACCAACACAGCGATCTGAATCAGTTTGGTTTCTTGCAGGGACATCTTTGAGAGGGTCATACACCTGAGTTTGGCACCAAAGAAGATGAAGTTCTTCTTTAAACGCTACCTGGATTATGAGAAGAAATTTGGTACAGCAGAAAGTGTCCTTGCTGTCAAAAGAGCAGCACTTGAGTACGTGGAGACCAAGAGTTCCCTTGCTGATACCTAAGTACAGCACAAGTAAAAGCAGAGAGACTCAGCTCTCCATGCAGTGTCGGAACTGAGAGGTGTGGAGTTCTGCCATGAGTGTCTGTGGACAGTTGAGTTTCTGGGGAGTATTGGTCTATGACCAAACCAAACTGGAAGGAACAAGCAATCAAAGGAAAAGATTTGATAAATATTTACAGCTTTGTCCAGATGTTACAAATAATCCTAGTCTGTTGATGACTTTGAAGACATGTTGATAAATATAGACGGTTTTATAATCAATACAAACATCAGCTATACCTGTTCTACTTTCCTGGGGAAATCATGCAGTTACAACCACTATTTTTAAGTACAGCAATGTCTTCTAATTGATTTCTCTCTCTTGTCAAGATGGCAGAGAAGATTCTTGCCTTTTGGCTGAATTAACGCTTTGAAAGATTTATCTCAGGTGCCTTTGTGCTCCTAGAAATTGGCAGAGCAATACAGAATTGTGGCATAGATGAGGTTGGAAGGGACCTCTGGAGATCATGTGGTTCAAACCCCTGCTCAAAGCAGGGACCAGCTAGACTAGGTTGCTCAAGACCATGTCCGGTTTGGTTTTGATTTCTCCAAGAGGTTGTGGAGACTTCATAACCTGTCTGGGCAACCTGTTCCAGTATTTGACCACATTCACAGTAAAAAAAGTGTTTTCTTACATTTAAATGGAATTTCTTATATTTCAATTTCTGCCCATTTCCTCTTGTCCTGTCACTGAGCACCACTAAGAGTCTTGTTCCACTTTTTTTACGTACTCATGTCAGGTGTTTATACACGTGGATAAGATCCACCTTGAGCTTTCTTCTTAGGTTGAGCAGCCGCAGTCTCAGCCTCTCCTTGTATGATGGATACTCTGGTCCCATAATCATTTTCCTGTCCCTCTGCTGGACTTGCTCCAGTAAGCCTGTATCTCTCCTGTACTGGGGAGCCCAGTGTTTGACACATGACCCCAGATGTGTCACCACTGCAGAGTAGAGGGGAAGGATGTCCTCCCTTGACCTGCTGGTAATATTCTTCCTAATGCAGCCCAGGATGCTTTTGTCCTCTTCAGCTGAGAGGGCATATGCCTTTAAAACCCACAGCATCTAGTTGCGATGGATCCCCTGATCGCAACCACCTGTTGTAACAAGTTGCCAGGGATTGATAACAGAAAAAATAGTGATTTTTGGGTAGTTGTTGTCTCTTAAGAGAAATCAGTGAAGTCAAAGAAAAAAGTGTGTTTTCTGTGCTGAAAAAAAGTCATCGCAATCTAACCTGCTTGGAAAAAGCCAGTTATCTCAGGTACTTATGTAGGCTCTGTCACTGGTGTTGGTGCCTTATGATCCATAGTTTTGTAACTCCAGTAACGTGGATGTGATCATCCATATGTTTTACAGATGAAGAACTGAAGGCAAGGGGAAAAGCAGGGTATGCAAACAGGTGTGATTATCCAATGTAGACACTAGCAAGTGGGTGCCCAGCTTTCAAATACCAAACTTGAGGAGTCTTGCTCATTGTAGGTACCCTGAACTCAAAACCAGAGCTCTGCAGGACCCAGCTCTTCTGCCTCTGTGAATGCCCAGTGTTGGCAAGGCTGAGTGATTCAGCATTTAATTCATTCCCAAGTCCGTTGGGATCCAGAAACAAGTCATTTGACTTCTTACCCCCAGGGAGTGCAGGGTACTGTACTCAGATTTTGCTTAATGCTCTGTTAGAGGAAGAGGCTGCTTGCAATATCCAGTAGCAGCTGCTGCTTTTTTTAAGAACACAGCTGCAGCGATGGTGGCTTTTTCTTCTGGATTAATTAGTTACATAATAGAATACGTAAATAAGCGTTGCAATAGAAACCAAGATCCCTTTGAGGTATTGTTTCTTCTTGACTACTGGGGCTATTACAGTCTCTACAGTAATCAGTAGGGAAAATTAAAGACCTATGTGTAATTCTCCATACTGGAGGAGCCTGGTTTGAACCCATCTTGCTGCTGGGAAGTATGCCCTAGCTGGCAACCTGTAGGCTGCTTTGCAGTGGGGTTGTTTTCAGCCTCTGGAGGAAAAGCAGAGAGAGTGTGAGCTCACAGACTGCGTGATCTGGCATGCCAGGAAGACAGGCAGCTTGCTTTCCCTCTTGGTGTTTCGGTGAGAAGCCTAGCATGGTTGCTTGTGCTGGTGTGTAGAGGCACGTGGGTTAATGTCCGTCACCTCAGCATCATCACTGGGGAGCATGATGGACAGGGACACCAGGGATTTTCATGAGGGTGTAGGTGGGCTACAAGGGCCAGAAGTCCGGGGCTGTCTCAGTGGGGGCTATGCTCAGGTGGCAAAGGAGAGGAGGAAAAAAAGAATGCCTACAATTGCAAATGTATTTCTGAGTGCAGTGGCTTGCTCCACTCCTCACTGTCAGCTGTCCACTCAAACATGCCTCTCCAACAAGAGGGAGGGAAAATGGACAAGCTGGACAAGACCCTAGCCCATCCCAGCACAGGGAAAGTGGCTGGAGTTAGGAGAAGAGAAGGGAGGTAAACAGAGCAAAAGCTGGTTTGTGCTCATGGTGCATTCTTAGGATAAACAAATCCACTCCCAAGCATTACATGTTTTGCCCCTTCTTTCAAAGGAGAGAAGGGGAGGAGAAGGAACTGGAGTGGAGGTGGTTCAAAGGAACAACTAGGACTATCAAGGGGGAAGGCTAGGGAAGTAAAGGAAGTAAGACGAACGCTGCTTTGTTTCAGCAAGTTACCTTGCATCTGCTGACCTGTGTGCGGGGGTGGCATGCGTGTCTGCATGTTCACACTGGAGGGCCAATGAGAAGAAATGCAAATGAACTCTTTCATCTCAAGTTAATGTAATTTCATTTAACTTGCATCTGATCGTTCCTGCAGATTAGTTAATGGTGAGGCTGGGAGCCAAGCCTTCCCACAAATGCAAGGCAAATCTGTAGAGAAGCTGAACAGGGATCCTGGGATGCCTCACCCATTAAGTGGTGTTCCAACCTCTTTATGTGAGGGAATACCCTTCAGCTCTTTATTGCAAGGGGACATATTTGTAAAAAGGTTTCTATCCTTTGCTGCAATTGTGTATCCTGATGTACAAGATTTGTGCTACTCACTGCAAGAATAACTATAAACCAGTGTTACTAACTTGTAATACATGGTAATACTTTAAAACTTCACATTCTGGGGTCATCTGGATAGGAGAGGATCTGAATATTTAATAGAAAGAAAAAATAAATTCCCAGTCCTTGAGTTCAAAGAGAATGTTGAGTTATGCCTTTTGTGCTCCCCTGAAAAAAACCTCAGAAGGCAATGAAAAATAACTCTAATTTAATAATTTATTTCAAATCTCCTTGTGTGTAAGCCCCTCTGAGTTCTGTGGGTTTAAGTAATTTTTTTAACAACTTAAGGCTTTTCAGTAAATGGCACAGTGTGAAAGGAAGTTGTACGTATAAAGAAACATTACAAGTAGGAAAAACAAACTTCATTGTCCTGCCAGCTCTTGAAACAGTGTTTGGTATGTAGGGCTGACCCTTGGGAGAAAAGGGGCTGTGCAGTGCCAGAAGAGTAGCCTTGAAGCCATAGTCAGCACAGTGTCATGGTGAATGCAATAATTTTACACTTTTCTGGCTTTACTTTCTCAAGAGTATGGCCAAGTCCATAAAAAAAGACCTGCTGCAGGGACCATTTAAGGCAGTGGAAAGAACTTAAGAAAATTCAGTGGTAGAAGGGTAGGGAGAGGGCCGCTCCCCCCATCCCATTCCTACTGTCCCTCATCACTCCAGGGCTGCAGTCCCAGTGCAGCAGATGGGTGCATGTAATGTGGTCTTTTGGCTGGCAACTTTCTCATCCCCTTTCCCTTGAAGAAAGATGCTCCATTAATACAGCTAACTAACTACAATTACATAGTATATACACTACATATATATGTGTGTGTGTATATATACATATATGTAAATCTAATTCTGGTTAAGGTCTTGCTGCAACTCGCAACCCAAACAAGCAGGGCTCTTATCTGATGGTTGGTTGAGAGATGCAATGAGCTGCAGACAGAGGACTGCTTCCTCTCAGCCTCCACCAAGCCGCCTTGCCCAAAAGCTGTCCTGCTGCTGGTGCCATCTTCTGGGCTTATAAACTTATGGTTGCAGCCACCTGGGCTCATTAGAGATTGCCATGCACTGCAGTAAGAGCAAAGGGAGTTTGGTGTCCTACCCAAATTCCAACTTGATAATTACAGAGTGTCTTTCTGAATACTGGGAATATTGGTGATTCCTCCTGCCTTAGTCTCTCAGTTATTCAGCGTGTTGCTGTATTACTGACCCATTCCTTCCCAGGTGCTACTGCATCCCTCTTGCCACAGGAATTTACCCACTGCTTCCCTTTTTTCCCTGCGCTGTAAAGCCTGTAAAGTGCTCTGAGACTTGCCTGCGTAACAGGCACTGCACAACTGCGTAAGAAGATACCGATGTCAATAAAACAAGTAGGTGTGTGGGATGGCTGCGGCTAACTCTGCCATGGGGGAGACAAGTGGGAATGCAGGAGTCACAGTTAGAAATGTCGTGCCCACCTCTTGCTCCCCAAGGCTTCTGCTGGTGCATTAAACAGCAGGGTACACTGGCAGCCTGGAGGTAAGGTGTGCACCTGCTCTTTGCTCCCCTTGTGTCTCTGGGAGCAGTGATGAGACGGTTGTCTCAAAGGGAGGGGTTCCCCAGCTCAGTGTATTGCTTACCAGTCTCTACCTTGGGGCTGTTGATCCCTATTTACCTGCTGAGAGAAGTAATCCTGCTGGGAGGAATATTCCCAGTGAATCCCTTGGCCACGCACCGATACTGCTAGGCCTGCCAGGTGGTCTGGGGAACTGCTGCCAGCACCTGTCTGTCTTAGGAAGCCAAAAAGAGCATTTCATGGCCTTCTGGGCTTGGCCCGTTCCCTTCCACCCCTTTGGCCCATTTGTGGAGCCGGCTGTAGAGGGGGAAGCCCTTGTTCTCTCGGTAGATGTAGACGCCTGTGATGGCATTCCACTGGGGGCTTGGCTGGACACCTTCCACTGGGAACTCCTGCACCAGCTCTTTCTCCTCCTTGTCCAGCGCCACAAAACCGAAGAAGTGCTTCACGTTCTTGGCTGCCAGGATCCTGGAGTGGACCTCAGCCGTGCGTCGGAAGAGCTTGTCCTCGTTGGAGCGGTATTGGGCCCAGTAAGCCTCCTGCCGGTAGCTCAGCGGCGAGCAGCAGTGCTTCAGGCACTTGGTGAGGAAAACCAGGACTGCAACAATGCCAATGAGCAGCCAGCCAAAGAGCTGAGAGGGGAAGAGAGAGGCTGTGTTAGGACACGGCAAGGTGGTCTTACCCACTCCATGTGGCTTTCTCCCCAGCGTGCCTACCTGGGACTCATATCTCAGCCTCCGCGTCACCTCATCCCTGAACTTGGTGAAGTTTGCTGGCACATCTTTACAGGGGAACGTGGCCAGCACCTCAGCCCCATACTCAGCCGGGAACTTGTCCAGGGAGGACGGCCTGACAAACTCACTGAGGGCACAGATGTAAGCCTCCCCGCGCAGCAGCGAGATGACCGACCAGGTGACGGGTGCCACGGCTGCCCGGCCCATGATGGAGCCGAAGAGGAGGAAGGTGGCAGCGGCAGAGAAGTTCTTGGTGCCACGCTTGTGGCACTCAGCCACCAGGTTCCAGGTGTGGTTGTTCCAGATGACACCAATGAGGAAGAGGGCCAGGGCCGGGACACCGATGGCGGCCAGCCCGTAGATGTAGTTGCGGGCAGGGGAGCAGGGGCAGTTGAAGGCAACAACTGAGAAGAGCTCCTCACTCCCCACCGTGCCCAGGGCCACCAAACCATTGAAGATCATCACGTCTTTGCTCTTGAAGAACAAGGAGAGGAAGCGGAAGTTCTCAGCGATGAGGGCGGCCATCTCGTCCTGGGAGCGAGAGGAGGCACGTACTGCAGTGGGGGGCTGTGCTTGCCCACCTCCTAGCACTGAGGGGCACGCCAACGGGGTGTGAAATGGCCTTGGGCCAGCTGACGTGCAAGGGGCTGCTCCAGGAGCACGACACCTTCACTGCTGTTCCTTCCTCCTGCCCAGTGTCCCAGCCTCTGGAGCTGGTTGCTGATAGCAGGGATACTTCAAGAGAGGCTGAAGAGGGATTCAGCCTAAGCAATGTGTGAAACCTCAGTCATTTCAGTTTCCCTCTAAGCTCTCCAAAAGCATCTCTACAGCGAAGATTACCAACGGGACAACTGTTTCTGCCCCTGTCATTTGCACATTCGTCGTCTTTCCTTCTCTTTGGTTTTAGTCACCTCCTGCAGAGGTGATTACTGTCAGCGTCACTGCCAGACACTCGATGATCTCCCAAGCCTACAACGAAGGAGGACGCCGTGTTACTGGGAAAACTGGATCACAGCACTGGCACTAGGATGTATCCCCCAGCCCTGCCGCTGACTCGCACTAGCCCAGGCGCGTGCGGCATGTGCATGCTGGTGCCGCACCGCCTTGAAGGTGCTGTGTGTGGCTTTTACCTCCCTCTTTAGATGTGATGACTTAATATTTAGTAATAGGCAAAGGTATGTCAGAGAGGCAGCAAGAGGTGCTGTGAGATGGCCCAGCAGGTTTGGGTGCAGAGAGATGTGGCATGGGAGGACCAGGCAGGAGCAGCCTCCGCAGACAGGGGTGAGGGGGTGCTCAGGAGCTGTTGCTACCAGCAAGAGAAGTTACTTTCTGGGAGAAAGCTTATCTTGATGATCCAGGATACAAATGCCAATAGAGCTGGCTCAGCAATTACGTAGGAGTTTTTGCTAGGATTAGGTGTGGCAAGATGATCTCTCCCACAGTTGGTTGGCATAACCGTACTCCCTGTCCTGGCCCGTAGTCCTGGCTTAGACTCTAACTGCTGGCCTGAAATTGAGACCCTCGACCTGCATGCCTCAGTGCCAGACATGCACTTCACTGCCCTTTGCCTGTGCGGCTTCCCCCAGCCCCTTTTCACAGTACAACACTGATTATATTGGTTGCCCACGCCACTGACAGGGCTGGGCTGTGTGGACTGCAGGCACTCAGGACCAAGCAGGGGAAAGCATGTGCCCTGATTTTTTTTGAAGGATGGGGAAATACTAGGGAAATCCATGCCCTCTGCAGTGATGCCCATTCCCCCATGCCAGTTGCAAGCTGCATTTAATTAATTTCTTAGTTGACTTTCCATCTCCGCTGCATCCCCACAGGGTTTCATCTCAGGAAGCCCCAAGCACCTTGCTAGGTCTGAGAACCCTCACGCATGTGATGAAACCCGCTGGCCTCAGGGGAACTGCTGTCACTGGGGTTTGCTGGAGACAGGAAGGACCCAGGCACCCAATTAACTGTCTCCAGCAGCCTGCACAGTGCCAGCAGCATTGGTGCGCATCTGGGGCTCCTGGGGAGCCCTGACCCCCAGCAGGGCTGCCCAAGATCTGCCCTGATGCCAGCATCTCCCAGCTGGCATGCACGAAACAAGGCTTCCCTGGGCCAGCCCCAGCTGCGGGGAAAATGCTGCAGGGACATTTGTGCAGAGGAGACAAAGGCACCTTATTCCTTGTGCTCTCTTGTACAGGTTGCTCATGCTCTGTGCCTTAAATTACCACTGTGCTTTGGTTCATCTGCTGTCCCAGCAAATCCTGTTTTACCCCCTTTTCCGTGGGGTAGCAGAGGGGAATGGGGGCAGAAATTTAGTGTCAGCTCCCAGCTGTGTCTAACCCATGGCAATCCCTTTAAAGTCACACTGTCATATTGCTGAGTTCAAACACAAGCAGCCCTTAATGTCTTCCTGCATCTTTCCAGTTTTCCATATGCAAAAATCCCTCAGCAAAGGAGACAGACCAGCTGAAAACTGCAGCCATGTGACGGGGAGCCAGGCCTCCATCTCCAGCTGCTGTGCTTTGTGGTACACCACGTTTGCAGTCACACGCTAAAACAGCAAACTTTTTCTAGTGCATGGGGTTCAAAACCCTGTTATTAGAGTTGTCAGCAAATAGCCCTGATAAACAAGGCCCTGCGACCTTCCTGATGGTGTCTGGCAACTGGCAAAGCAAAAATAAAAGGAGCTGGCAAAGGGGAGTATGCCATTTGGGGGGGGGGTTACCCTTCCTCTGCTTGGTGCTTATGGTGCCTGTCTGAGAGAGAGAGGGGAGGGTAGGAGGGGAGGGGAAAAGTTGTTTGCAGCAGATATTTTTTTTAGCAATTTCTGTTAAAGTCTTTCCCTGAAATGTGCATGAAAGCAAGAAAAAATGAAGTCACTTACTTGAAAAGTTGTTGAAACCGCTTCTGGAGCCTTCTGAGCTCCTTGTGTGGTTTTTGCTCAGGCTCTGGCTGCAGGGGGTTCCCAGCAGTGTGTGCGGATGTGCAGAAGTGGGGATGCAGCTGAGGCCGGCCTGATGGACGAAGCGAAAGCTGATGAAAACAGCCTTAAGAGGGCTGTCAGCTTTTGGGAGGAGGAAGGAGGTGGTTCTCGGGCCCTGTGCTTGGGTGGGGCGGAGAGCAGGCGCTTGGCTTCTGCTGGGGGCAAGGCTGAGGTTGTGCCTTTAAAAAGAAAAAAAAAAAAAAAAAGGAAAGGCTGAGAATGAGTCACTGGAAAAAGCACATCTTCCTTTTTCAGACCCTCGATGCAGCTGTGCAAAGGCTGGCTGGGACAGCCCGGGGGTTTGCCTGGAGGACGGGAGCGATGGGGCACCTTGCTGGGGTGCAAAGGGGAAATGCTGGAGCCCACCAGCCTGGGGGGTGGGTGTACCCATGGTCCCCAGAGGACGCAGTCATGCTGGTGGGACCCAGCTCAACCGAGGGTGGCACCCGAGCTGCTCAACACAGGAGCCTGGAGCCACCCTAAGCAGGCAGGGGCAGCGTGGGAGAAGCCCTTGGTCCCACATGAAGGTTCGGAAACTGCTGCTTTTGTGTATGGGAGCCAGCTGAGCCAACGGGGAAGACGCCAGCCAGGCTGGGTTTTTGGGAGAAGCAGCAACCTGCCATCACGAGCTCTGCAGGGTGGCCAGGTCTTGTTTCCCACCTCCCGGGAGCGAGCAGTGAGGCTGCTGTGTGGGGGGGTGGGGGCTGAGCAGGGCCAGGGGAGCCACGCATGTGGGGCTGGGTACAGCCTGTGATTTGGCGAGCACGGTGCATTCCTGCCTGGCTCAGCTTTTCCGCTTACTGCTTCCTCTGCAGAGCAATGCCTGCGAGGCAGCCGAGGACGCCTCACTTTCTCCTTGCATCGCTCCCTCTTCTCCACCATCTGTCCCTCAGCTCCAGCTCCTGCTCAGCCTGTTGCAGAGGCCGGAGGCCCCTGTACTCCTTCCCCAGCTTCCTCGTCACTGTGTCCTCAGGGTTACACTCAGCCCTCCCCAGAGGATGTCTTCAGCATAGGCAAATCCTCAGCAACACCCCCACTCCCCTCTGCCCAGAGCAAAGTTCTGCTCAGCCCAGCATCAGCAGTTCAGCTGGGATTTTTGGACTGAGTCCTTACCCCCAGATCTGGGGTCCCTGGGCAGGTTTTTGCAGCTCCCAGGTGCTTGGGTGCAGTGCACCCCTTGGCAGTCCCACACCTCCATGCCTGCCCGGTGCCTGCCGGCTCATCTGGGGGCCCCGGGGCTTGCTCCACGCTCAGGGCACTGCTGCTGGCACAGGCTCCGCACCAGGACTGCAGCCAGGCTGAAATCCCAGGGGCCATGTCGGGTTCCCTATTGAAGGGTCTCCTCCCAAAGGTGATGAATGATGTCCCCAAAATCCAGCACAGAGAGGACAACCTGCCTGCTCTTTGGGCACTCTCTGCGACTGCTGAAATTGCTGCATGGGGGCAGAGGTCTAATCCTAAAAATCTAAATTAAAAGTCCAAAAGCTTCTCTTGGCAAGTGCATGCTATTTTTTTGGTATCTTGATGGCTCTGCCATGGAGCCCGCCAGTACTGCATGCTGCTCACCACTGTGGGGGACTCTGAGCATGCTTTTCTTGGTGAGCCATTAACAGTGCTGAACTGAAAATAATAGGAGTGGAAACCGCCTTTATCTTTTAATCTCCTTTGCTTTGTAAATCAGGTTTTGTGCCTATTAATTTCTGGGCAGGTGCCTTAATTAAAGTTTGGGGTGTGAAGATTAATGATAAATCTTTGTCATGCTCCTTTCTCCAGGGAGTCAGCCAGATTCAGCCTGCCCTTCACTAAAGGCTTGCTAAGGCTCTCTTACAGCAGCTTGGAGAATTTCCTCGTCATTTTGGTCCTTTGTTCTCCTCTCCCCACAGCCTCTGTGGAGTTATACACCGATAATTAAGGTTTATGCAAATGACATTCACCTCAGTTACCAGCCAGCCATAATAAGTTGCTTTGAACAAGAATGCGGCAGCAGAAATTTCAAGGGGATGAGCATTTTGAAAGGGATGCGGCAGGGGTAAAACTCATCTCTCAAAAGGGGTTTTCCTTCTGCATATTGGTAATAAAATCAGGGCCACCAGGGAATGCTCTTCCGGGCTGCAATTTCCACAGTCACCTCGAGGGCCTGCATCCCGTCATCCTCAGTTTCTATGGAATTGGGCAGCCACCTCGTATTGCATAGGGTCAGTGGTGCCTCCCCGGCTTCTCCTCCAAGGGCCAGGGCTGGCTCACCACTGGCTGGCGCACACTGGCAAAACACCCCAATTGGCATGGCCTCAGCACCCTGGGCTTGGCCCGAAGGCCCCCCCAGTCCTTTTCATTGCATTCAAACAAACACCAATGGCTTTTGTAAATAGCTTTTATAAATCTTTGTGCCTGAGCACAGAGCTTGAACAGTAGGCCTGAATTATTTATTTGGCTCCTTAAACAAACACCAAAGCAGATTTTTAACATCAGTCATTGTGTCAGGGAGGAATCCAGGTAAAACTGCAAGAACAAACTGTCCTGCAGCAAATTTGTGGCAGGGTGTTGGCCTGGCCCCCACACTCCAAGCTGCTGAATGATAGCTGCTGTCCTTGTCTAGACACTTCCTTCAAGGGGCATCTCTGTGGGCTCCTTGTTGAATAGTACTTTTCACACCAACCATGCCATTCCCATCACGTGCAATGCAATACAGGATGTCCCTTCACCAGCTCGTTGCTTGCGTCAAATTTTTTTTAAAGCTTTTCTTGGTCTGGAAGCTGTGTTTGTCTGTGGGGATGTAGTGTGTGGAGGGGTAATGGGGAGACTTTTGGAGTTTCACAGCTTGGCATGAGAAAGGGGCACCCCTAGCTTGTTTCCCCGCCAGAGGATTTTTAATACTGCCTAAACCCACATGCGCTGCCAGTGCTGAGCACATGGTAAAAGAAAGGAAGTTTTGCACATCTGGTAGTGTGTGCCTTGGCAGCCATCACCACACAAATGTGGTCCTTGGTGGTATGAGACACGACATGTCTGTCTGGCTGCTACATCGTGCCCTTCAGCATCCCCAGGGCTCATCCATCACGACCTTGAGTAGCTGTCCCACTCGGCACAAAACTCCTTGCCTGAATTACCAATATAGGATTGGATGTGAGAGCAGATGGGATCACACCGGCACCACCGAACCCTTTGGGTACCCGTCCCCCTGCAGCTCCCGTGGCACTGGCCCTCGCCTCTACCCAGCTCAGATGCCCACCTGTCTGCCCTCTCTGCAGCCCTTCTCCCAAAAGTGCGGCTCTGCTTCTGCATAACCCTGTGCCCCCTCACACCTGACTGTAGTAGGCAGCCATCTCTCTTTGGGGCACAGGGGAGTGCATGGGTGGCTGCTCTTCCCCTACCCAGCCGTTGCCACTGGGGAGGGCGGGTGGGTGGAGGTGTAGCGGGGGCTTGCATCTGTGCCAACTCTTCAGGGCCATGTTCATGGTGCCCTGGTCAATGATGCCCAGGAGCTTCTCGGCAGCTTCCCCGACATCTGCAGGGGCTTTCCTGGGTGGGTGGCAGTGAGTGGCTGCCAGGTCCGTGCTCATGCCCTCGAAGAACTGCTGGATGCAGACCTTGGCAAAGCTCCTGGCATGCTCTGCACATGTCTCATCAAACAGCTTGCGCTCAATGTCGATGTAGTGGGACCAGTACCTGCTCTTCAGGAAGGCGGCTTGGGTGAAGCAGGGCCGAAGGGATCTGACCAAGAAAGCCAGCATGGTCATCAGCAGCACAAAGCACCAGCCCAGAGCCTGCAGGGATGAGGGGGGAACCGGACCTGTCACAGGCAGGCAGAACACGTGCCCTGCACTTCCCCCCAGCTGGCAGGAGCCGCCCAGGCTGCGAACAAGCCTGGCTTCACCTTAGGCTGTTTGACATTTGGCTGCATTTACATTGCAAAGCTGGACGAGGAGACTCTACGTACCATGTCAGTGCATCTGCACTGAAATTTTGTTCGATGCACCCACATAGGCAGCACCTCTCTGCTTCTCACCTTGTGTGGCATCAGCAGGCAGTGACCATAAATAACACCAGACTGAATCCTGCACCCAGCCCTCGGTCCTGCCTCCAGTACGACCATGCCTCACCTGGGTCTAGGATAGTCTGTGTCCTCTGAGTTTGCAACTTTGTTCCAAATGCTCCCTGGATTTATGCAGCTGTCTAACCCTTTTCCCAAGCTGTTGGACTTAGTAACATCCATCATGGGTGAGTAGTGGTGACAAGCTCCCCTGTTAATGGGGTCTGACAGGACGAGTGAAATGAGGGCAGAGCCAGGACCAGTCTGTCTTGTTCACCATCAGTCTCAGCTCAGGCTGCCTCTGGGCTGTGCAGGTAGAGCTTATGGGGGTGAACCTCACTGTAAATGCAGCCCCCTAAAAGAGCACCTGGAAGCAGGGTATCTAGGTGGCACCTCTTGTTTTGCATCTCCCAGTGCTTCCCAGGAGCTGGTAGTTGGGGTCTACCCCGGAAAAACTGCTTTGTGTCTTTGGAGAAGTCCCTGTGCCTCCATTTCTCTTAAACTGAGGATAATAATTCCTGTCTGCCCTAAGGCAGTCAGGGAGAGAAGCTGCTTTTAAACAGGAGTACATGAATGACCAGAGTGAGTCAGACCATCCTGTCTCCAACACGGGCAGAAGCAGAGGGCTTGAGAGAAATCAAGCACAGGACACGCAGTTAGTGGCACTTCGTCATTTGTGGTTCCCTGGGATGGTTAATAAACACATGCTGGCTATTTCCATGCAAGCGGCAGAGGCAAGTGGCATAGACAGTTATCAGCCCATTGCTTACACATGTTATAATAAGCAGCAAGAGCAACTGTGGGCAACTGGTGTGTTACAGGAGGGGGTGACAGCCCACCAGTCACTGAGTAACATCCATGTCTGCCACTTCTGAATGTGCTCTAAATAAATCTCTGCATACAGCTTGGCTGTGTATCACTGTCCTGCAGCCCCAGGCTGCCCAGGCAGAAACGGGAACCAAATTATCAAGACGTACAGCTTCAGTCTCTGCACCACACTGGAAGCATAACTCCCCAGAGCTGAGTCTGAACACCTTGTACCCCTGCGAAATTACCAGTGCCTCCTGCAGCTTGATTCCAACAAGGATGTTCCCTTGAGGGAAGAGCTAAGGCTAGCAGTGCCTAACTCTAAACCACCAGCAAGGGCACAGCCATGATGCCTCTTACCTGTGAGATGCAGCGCAGGTACCTGATGGCCACTTCATTAGCGATGAGCTCCTGTCCATCGTAGATCTCCTTGCAGGGGATGCGGGCGAGGACCCGCTTCATCTCCCCCTGGGAGAGGCCGGGGTGGCTGGCATTGCCCAGGGTCTCCACGGGCACCAAGGTGCAGAAGGCACAGGTGATGCACTTGCCATCCAGCAGCGTCACTGAGACCCAGACCCCTGGGGCGATCATGGCCCGCTGTGCCATGGAGCAGAACATGTAGCGCAGGACAGCTGGGTCCTTCCCTCGCTGGCCCTGGGGCCGCCTCCACTCCTCTGCCAGCATGGAGACGTTGTTGTTCAGCACGAAGCCCAGCAGGAATAAGATGAAGGGGGGCACCAGGAGGATGCCCAGCCCGTAGGCCAGGTTGTAGTGTGGCAGGCAGGGGCAGTTGAAATCAAAGGCAGCGTACATCTGGGCACTGGTGAGGGCCATGATCCCGCAGATGCCGTTCATGAAGGACTCCTGGTTGGACTGGAGGAACTGGAATATCATCCGAAACTTGTCCATCTTCCCTTGATGTGATTCCTCCCCGCACCAGGGTCCAAGATGTGGCCTCCGTTTACTTCATTCTTTCAACTCCCCTCTTCAAAGATGGGCACCAACAAGTCTCTGTGATTTGTTCATGGACTCTTACAGCCCCAATATTTAAAGCAGAAAATTAAAACATTTTTTTCTGCTGATTCTGCTGCTTGCAAAAGTTCAGAATTTGCTTCCTCCTGCTCTTCTTTGGGTCTGTGGGACCTGGGTTGTTTCTGGTTTGCTAAAACCTGGCTTTGTTCTTCTCCACGTCCCTATTTCTGCAGTCTCCCAGACACCAGTCCCCTTGGCTGGAGGGTGCAGGTGTTACCATGGCTGTGCCTTCCCCAGAGCAATCTGTGCCCTGGGCAGAAAGGGGAGTTGGCTGGTTTGTTGTCCTAAAAGCGGATTCGTTACCCAGTGTGCAATAGACCAATCTCACACACTCAGCAGAGATATTGCTTTATTCTGCGCAGGGTGCTTGGTGGTCTTTCCACAAATCAAGCACACCAGATTCATCAGGTGTGTCCCTTTTATACAGTAACAGTTGCATCTAATTTATCAAACTACTCCTACCTAATACATATTCAAACTATCTAATGCATATGCATAGGATTATGTAACCATGACACATCAGATGCCTTCCCCGCATGTGTGGGGGTCTCGGGTGGTCTTCAGTGGTCGTTTGAGGAGGTATCCCCTCCTCGCTTTGACCACTAAGTCGCTCTGTATTGGGTCAGTGGTTCATTTTCCTGCCAAGAGGGTTTCACCATCAATCAGGAAGAATAGAAAGGATCAGAATTGGTGCTCCAGGTGAGGCACCATTAAACAGGAAGAATAGAAAAGATCAGAATGATCTTGGCTAACTAACTTAACTTAAAACAGGACTTTCTAATCTACCGGAGGATTTTCTGTAGCTGACATCAGATTGGCCTCTGTGAACCTCTTTGCAAATGCAGGTGGTGGGGGCTCCTCCCAGGACTGAACAGGACACCCCGCCTCAGTGCTGGCACATACGGAAAAGCGGGATGCCAGAGTTTTGCCCCTCTCTCCATGTCTGCATTGCCCCAGCAGCATCTAATGCAAGCACCTTGCAGGTCTGCCAGCCCCCTCCTCTGTACCTGCTTCACTGGGAAATGCCTTTTCTGTTTTATTCTGCACAGGCAAGGGAAGGGAAGGGAAGGGAAGGGAAGGGAAGGGAAGGGAAGGGAAGAGAGAAGGAAAGGCCGAGGAGGAGGGATAAATCTCTTGGTGCTCTGGGATGTTGTACCTGTATTGCCAAGGTCTGTTAGTGGCTCCCCTCCGTCCTGCAAATGTCTACATTTCAGCCAGACTTACAAGATAATACTTGTAGCTCCTTGGTTTTCACAGTCCTGTGCCCTCAGGGCTTGCTAAAATATCCTTCAGACCCTGGCTCACATAGTCTGGCAACATCCAGAGGCACATAGTGCTTTTCCTGGCTTTGGGGCTAGAGAAAAATAGGCATAGAAAGGAGAGAGGGCTGCAGGGACAGGAGCGCAGAGGATGCACCCTGCTCTGCAGGTGGGTCCTGCTGAGATCATTCCAACTCTGGGTACCTCTGCTTTCTCAGGAGATGCTCCCTGCCCAGCAGATCTCTGAGATTCAGGTTTACCCCTGAGATTTCTCCTTTTCACCCACTTTCAATGAGCGTTTCTGAAGGGCTTGAATGTACTTTGCTCTGAATGGCAGCAATGGAGGCTGAAAGATTTTCTTGCAGCTGTGTTTTGTGGTATAATCCCAACCCCTCAATGAATTTGCAATGTGCAGGAATTTGGAATACAAGGAGGATGTGTAAATCCTGCCAGTGATCTCCCTGGCCCAAGGGCAGCTGCTATCCCCCGAGCGACTGTGTTTCCCAGTGGTACCAGATCACCTGCAGGCATGGACTGTACAGAACCCTTCGGGCCCATCAGGCCAGCGAGTACCAGCAGCTCCAGGGGCTGAGGGTGCAGTGGAGCTGCTGCTCCTCTGGAGATCACTCAAATCCTGCATGGAAGGGCAGAGCAAGGACTACCTGAACCAGCAATGTGCATCCATTTAGCAGGAGGGGCTGGGGCTGGGGTTTGGCTATATGCCTTGGCCTGAGGCTAAGGTGTCTAAGGCATGTTTCCCATGCAACCAGTGCATGGTGCAGGGAGGACCTGAGCTAGCTGGGTGCTGGTCCATACAGCATGGGATTGCTGACAGTTTAGCCATGCCACTTTACCTGGACTTATTAATTCAGTAGCACACCAGGTGATCTTGACCCAAGATCTGACCTGAATACCTGCATTGCTCTCCCTGCTCTTTGCGCAGCAGGAGCAGACCAGGCAGAGCCAGCTTAGGTCTGTGGTGGACATGTCCCATGTGTTGATACTGGGGTGCAAAGCTTCCCCATCATGTGCATCCCTGTCCCCTTTCACAAGGGCACGGCTCAGTTCAGCTCATTGCTGTCAGCTCTGCAGACCTGGGGGCTTTCTGGTGCGGAGATCCTGTGTACATTTGCCAGCACAGAGCCGACCAGACAAACTCCTCCCCAGCTTGTCGGAACTGAGACAAACACTAATGAGATGTGATAGCTACAGTTGGGCCAGGCTTAGCTCCTACAGCACAAATCTAAAAGAAGTGGATTGT
Source organism: Pandion haliaetus (assembly GCA_013401275.1). Lineage (NCBI taxonomy): Eukaryota > Metazoa > Chordata > Aves > Accipitriformes > Pandionidae > Pandion > Pandion haliaetus. Next base: position 524,921 of record VYZV01002412.1, on the reverse strand, counting down.
GTTGTTGGTGTTCTCTTGCATCTCTTCTTCACAAAGCCTCATCTTCACAAAGCAGCTTTGACACACTAGCCTGCTCCCTCAAGCTGGCCAAAGGATGGGGGAATATTGGGACTACAAACGGCTGTAAACCAGCTGGTTGCAGTATTCACCACCAGCAAGGTGTTCAGTTCCTCCAGTCCAGGCACGACCTGTGCTATTGACATGAGTATGAAGATACATCTGACTGTCTGGGCACCAGCGTGGCTGCATTGGTGGCTGTGAGATACGTCACCAAGGCAAGCTGTACGTAGGTGGGTGGCATGCGGGAGATACTTTTCCCCAAGGTTTTGCAGTGCGTCAGTACAGAGGTAGGAAGCCAAACCAGGTGTTTTGACCATTAGTCAGTGCTGCAGTTTCTGACGTTTCCCCCCACACCAGCCCTCGGGCTCAGTTGATAATGCCAAGTTCACCCTGAGATGCTACCACAGAGGTGAGCACAAAGCATGTGGGTAATACCTGGGCAGTCTTAGCTCTGCCTGCTGTGGAGAGGTTAATTGCATGATCTCATCAAACGGGAAGAGATTTGGCTGCATGAATATAAATGAGGCTGAGCCTTATTGTATTGCTAGCTAAGAGCTCAGGCTGGCTTCCCTGTTCACCTGGCGAGTGGCTTTTTGAAGGGCAGTTCACGTCAAAGCCTGCATGAATCAACCTCATAAAAAGCAGAGAGCTTTTTGATCTCCAGGAAAACTCTACCTTTCATTAAACATGAATGAGGGGTCTGAGTCTGCTTGGTGTACAGCACCAGCAGTTATCACTGAAGCCAACAACAAGTCAGTGGGATTCAAAACAGAGCCCTTAGAAGCCAATTTCTGGGTCTTTCCTTCCGTGTTGCGTTGTTAGGGAGGACCTTGGTTTTGTGAGCTTGCTAACAGGAAGTTCACTCCAACCGACTCGCAAGAAAAGGCAGAGCTGGTGCTTTCTCCCACAATCCCAGCCTGCTCGCGCTTTGGAAACCAGGTCCTGGGAGAGATCGTACATGCCCAAGTCCTGCCCAGCGTGGGGTCCTGCACCTGGATGCCAAGACAGACACCAAGCCAGGGAGTCAGGGAGGGCCTTGCGTGTCCCAGTCAATGTAGGATACAGAGAGGAGGGATATGAAAATGGTCACAATGCCCATCAGGAGAGTTTGGGAAGAGATTGGGGAAGTTGTCTTTGCAGTCAGCCCTGCTGTTTTACAGTTTTTTGGCAGGTGAGGATCCCTGAGCATGTCAGACGTCTGTAGGTCAGGCATCAGACCAGCCCTGAGAGACAGAGGGCTCCTAAAGTTTGTGAACTACCCTCTCTGCTCCCACTTCCACAGGAGGGTGCACGCTCCTAGCAGAGCTCGTGGGAAGGGACCTCTGGAGATTGTCTGGTCCACACTCCCTGCTCAAAGCACGCTCAGAGACACATCTAATAGGGTTGGGAATATCTCCATGGATGGAGGTGCCACAATCTCTCTGGGCAGCCTGTTCCATCACCCTCAAAGTAAGTAAGTGTTTTCTTCTGTTTAAATGGAATTTCCTGCATTTTGGGTTTGTGCCTGTTGCCTCTTGTCCCATCATGGGATGCCAGATACCATTTTCCACAATGGAAAAGAGTTCTCTGGCTTCAGAGGGGAACACAGCATGGGACTCGGGGAGGCTGGGTGGGATGAACACCCATGGCCCCATCCAACTGGAGCTACTCCATGACAAGACTGACCCTCCCAGCAGCGCGTGAGCCTTTGTAGACCTGCAAAAGTCTATGGCAGTGCCCTTAAATCCTCTGGTTTTCTTCCTTCCGACAGAGATAACAAAGCTGTTCCACTTCCCTCTTTTTGCATTTCATATTTCGTGGCCACTCTGGGATGACTTAAAACCTGAGAACATGAAAAGCAGCATGCAAAGGGGAGCTCTGGACTTCTGCTCTGAGCTGGTTAGGAAAATAGCCGATTTGACTAGCGTGGAGTGGTGATTCTGAACTGAGTCTCAGGCTGAGATTTGTGATGTTGTGTCTGATAAAAGTAAACCAGAGATGAAATTCAAAGTGCAATGTTGATTTCAAAAGAGAGCTCAGAATCTCCCTGGACCTAAAGAGCTCCTGGTGGGAAGACCGCTGTGTTATTCCCAACCAGCATAGGCCACTGCTGGCTTTGTGCCCTCTCTGACCACGTCCAGGGGAGCTCAGGGATTCAGCCAGAGCTGATTTTGCTATGCAAATAAGAAAAGCTCTGCAGCCCATCCCTCTGCACCCCGCAGCTCCTGGTTGTGCCTCAGCTGGCAGAGGGGTGCAGCTGTCCACGGGTGGGCCATGGAGTTATTTGGCTTCCCTGTGCTTTGCCAGGCATCTCCTTCCTCCCTGACTCTGTGCATACAAACATCCTGGGGAGGAGGTGACCCACCTCCCAGCAGCTTGATAAGTTAATTTGGGGGATTAATAAATGTTTTCTATTCAACCCCTCATTTTGGATTTAGTCACAAGGGGGTCCAGGTTTCTTTGCCCCTTTCCCATCCTCTTCTTTCCTCCTGGAGGCCCTGCTTGCCCCATCTATCCATGCACAGCCAAGGAGACATTTCTTCTTTACTCCCCCTCCTCACAGCCCCTCCACCTTGCACCCCTCACTCCCAGCGACAAAGTGGGCATCAGTGCGAGCCTCAGCCTGGAGGAATATATGTGTCTGTACTGGCTTAGTTTGCAGTAAAGAGTTTAATGCATCCAAGCAGCAATGCTGGGCAGAAATAGTCAAACTGGCACCATGGTTGGCACCATCTACAACAGGGGCTGAAAAAAGACAGATAAGAAAGTAATTAACATTAAAGGCTCAGAGATAAAGTTACATTCAAACAGTTTTGAAAATGAGGACGGAAATGCCCAACTAGGTGATGCAAGGATGATCCTCTGGATAGATCAGTTTGTACTAAAATCTAGCAGGGGAGTGTTTAAAATCTGTGTTCAGACTTCTTAGGCAGAGTCAGTGTGTCATTTCCATGGCACAATGCCAGTACTTAGAGCCGCCACCTGAACTCCAGCACAGTCCTGTGGCTCTGGATGTGTTAAGCAAAGTCTCCATCTCCTTTTCCTTCTGCAAATTCAACTCAATCCAGGGACACTTATCCAGAGGTAACTTCAATTAAATTTATGCTGCTCCATGAATTTCAGTGTGTTGCCACATTTTGTTTTGAAAATGCATGGAAGTATTGACGGATTGTTAGAGGGAGACTGAACAGTTTGGCAGCTGGGCTGGGGGCAACCAGAGCTCTTGGCAGATGGGAAGACGTAGGAGGTGATTCTGCCTTTTTGAGTAAACATGTTGGTGTGGTACTAAAAGAGTTGCCAGGAATAAATAATTTCAGTGTCAGCACTGCTAACTCTCTGAACCAGGTTTCACTGAAATGGGCAGGAGCTCCTCACACCTCTGTGAAGCTGCCACTCCAGTCAGTTTGCATATGCAGCCAGGTGTTGCTGCCTTGGTTAAATCCTTCCTTGAGCCAGAAGGGTTTTATCACAGCTGTAAGGAGCTGCAAACTCTTTAATATGACAAAAGTGCTAAGCAGAGCCCTTGGTTGAGAAATGCCATTAACAGTGACTGAGTCTGGGACCTTTGGATCTTCAGAGCTCATTTATTTTGGAGGTTTTGCTAGGCATGCCCTACAGCCCTTGGGGTTGGGGTTTTGGAGGAAGATGTGAGCTCCACTGTCTTCTACCTGCTGGTCCTTGCTTTGTGCAGAGGTATGGCAGTGCCTCTTCAGTGTCTCCAGAGCAAAGCCCCCTTTACACATCAGTGTGCTGGAGGAATTTGGACTGGGTCCTGGGGCTGTCTGCCCAGGGCGGAGGGGATCTCTCTCGCTCCAGAGGATGCCTCTGGGTCACGTGGCTGATATCCAGGGGAGGTTTCTCATAGTACCACATTTTCAGAAGTTTATTCACCTGGTCCTGATCTGTGATGCTCCGGAGAAGATCTTCCCCTCCTTCAGCGCCCTCTCCCTCCCTAGGCAAGCTGAAGCTGTGCAGTTTGATCTCTTGCTGCATGCTTTGGAAGAAATGGAGGATGCATTTGTGAGCAAAGAGCCGGCTGTGCTCACAGCAGGTTTCCTCAAAAATCTTTTGCTCGATGTCAATGTAGTTGCTCCAGTGACGTGCCTGCAGGAGGGTGGCCTGGTTGAAGCAAGGTCTGAGCCAATGGGCGAGGAAAACTGCTACAATAAGGATCAACAAAATGCTCCAGCCAAGTGCCTGGGTAATAAGAAATAAACAGTGGAACAGGAGCAAGACAGGCATGAGCTGTTTGCCTGTACACAGAGACAGGGACTTTGTGTGGCTGGAGGGGAGATGTAGCATATCTGGACTCCTGTCCTTGATCTGTCCCTGAAGTCCAGCACCCCCCAAACTGCACTCAGAGGATTGGTGTAATCTCCTCCCAGTGAATATAGGACATCTATCTGTGTGTCAATCGTTCAGTAGGATAACTGTTTGCAAAATTAGCCTGGAGCAGCCAGGCATTTGCTTTGAGCATAGGAGCATCCCAGGGGAAGGGGACTTCAGTGCTCTCCTTTGGCACGGCGCTCACTTATCTCCAGTGAGATCTTCATCTGCCACCTACACTGGCTCCAGGGCCTAGGAGTCCTGGCAGCAGGGTGAAGACAGCCCAGACTACATGCAGCTCCCTTTGGTAAAAAGGAAGGGCTTGTTTTCAATGCCCTCCCACCGGTTCTCATTTCTGACCTGGCACTCCTGTACCAAGAGCAGGGGCCGGGCAGGGCTCCACTCCCCATCGTGTCCTGTTCTCCTTTTGTTTCTGAGCAAGCTGCTTTCGTCTGTCTCAGCTTGCACTGCCCTTAAAACGGTGGGTCCTATCTGCAAGGTTAGCAGTTAGAAAGGTCTTCTGACACTGGCCAGGGCCTTAGGAGACACCTATATTCCTTGCAACCTGCTTTTTATTATCTGGGTTTAGAAGCTGCTGGTTCTTCCAGAAACAAAGTTCTTTTAATTAAACCATCCTTTATTTCCTTCCTTTTCCCTACCTGATTGACTCTGGATATCATCACTGAGGGTGGCAACATTTGGGGGAATAAAGAAGCAAAGAGTAGTCTTGCTCCCAGCCTGACCGTGGTGAAGCTATGAAAAATCGAGGAAGAGCAGGAGCAGATGACACATGCCCTGGGCACCTCACTGATATGGGGGGCTCTGCTGGCAGTGACCTACCTGGGACCAGCAGCGCAGGTACCTGGACACTGCCTTGCGGGACGTGTTGTTCCTCATGAGCATATCGTCCTTGCAGGGCACCTTGGCCAGCAGCTGCTGCACCTGCACTGGGCTGGCGTTGGCAAAGCCCACAAACTTCTCGGGATCCACGGAGGCACTGAAAGCACAGATCAGGCATTTGCCATCCAGGAGGGTGACTACAATCCAGACGACAGGGGCGACCATGGCTCGCTGCATGACGGAGGAACACATGTACCTGGGGGAGAAGAGAAAGAAATGAGTGGGTAAATGCTGGGAGCTTTCTCCTCATCCTCAGCCTTGATGGATGCAGGCTGCCCTATGCCAAGCAGCCCTCCCAGAGCCAGGGACCTGACTCCTAGGACCGTCCCCAGCGTTGTTCCAGCTAATGCCTCTTCTGCTCTGGGATCAATTTGTTGGTGCTGCCTCCCAGTGAAATCTGTGCCGGTGCGCGGCAGTGCTCTGCATGTACGGTCCTCTCATTGCGTGCTTGCAGCAATTGTATACTTATGCCTCCCATGCACAAATCCTTGTCAGCTCTCCCTTGTCTTCTGCATTCACTCTTTCTTTTCTCATCAGCTTGGTTTCTACCTGAAAAATCACTTTTCTCTGCAGCCTGTCTTGCCCTACTCTGTGCCAGCCTGTGCACTGGGTAAAACTTTGTATGTAACAGACCGAATGTGATTCTCCTCTCCCTTCCACAGTGTAAGCCAGTAAAAACTCAACTGAAGGGAGGGAAACCACAAGGCTATCGATAAAGAATGATCATGATGGAAGTGCCACTCTTTCTGCACATTTAAGTGGAAATGCTTCATCTTTTTTGCACATGTAAGCCCCAGGAAAAACCCTGCATGTGCACAACAGGGCAGGCAGCAATGCAGTTTCCCATGGTGGCAGCATAAATCCAGCCGTTGGTGTCGAGGCACTCCTGCCCTGCTTTGCTCGGATGGGATGAGGCTCTGCCTTCATTTCTGCTGTTGTAAACGCATTTACCATGCCCCTGCCCCTCCAGGCTCATGGGGAAAGGTCTTGGGAGCTGAGCTTAGAAGAAAATTATTTACCAGGAGGATCAAAGCTATGGAGGTGAGACAGCTAAGCGGGAGGTGAAAGGAGGGACGCCATTCCTGGTGCAAACCCCACCTGATGACAGCTAGGTCCTTCTTTCTGTGCCCCTGTGGTCGCCTCCATTCCTCCAGCATCACCAGGGACTGTCTGTTGAGGATGAGGCCGCAGAGGAAGAGGATGGTGGAGGGTATGAACATGATCCCCAAGCCATATGCCATGTTGTACCAGGGCAGACAGGGGCAGCTGAAGTCAAAGCAAGTATATATCTTTATGCTAGCCAGGGCTAACAGCCCACAGATCCCATTCATTACAGACTCTGAGTTGGACTGGAAGTACTGGAAGGTCATCCGGAAACGGTCCATTGTGTTCTTTTGGCCAGGGGTGCTCCTCCTGGGAAATCCCTGGGCTGCCCAGCACAGCCTGTGTCCCTTTGTCCCCCCTTCTGCTGCCGTGGGGTGGGGGATGCAGCTCAGCCCACAGTCGGTCAGGGAAGGAGTGTGGGGATGGAAGAGAGCTGCTGTAGCAGTGGGAAAACCCTGTGCTGGGGCTTCCGACTGGCACACAGCTTTCACAGGTCTGTCTCTCACCCGATGCTTATCTTCCAGGGCAGTTGGTAGCTTTTGTAGGTGAGCAGGTGGATACAGCCTCCAGCAGCTGTTTTTTCCACCCTGTTTTTCATTTTCAGGGCTGTCCCATGTGCCAACCAGCGACAGCCTCCGGTAGTGCTGGGTCCCTCCCTCCTGGAGATGCTAACTCCCAATGGAGAGCCATCGGTGGATGCCTGTGAGCTGCCCTCTCCCCTGATTGAAGGCTGTTGAGCAATTCATTGGCCAGGAGAAACCAGACGAGTCAAATGAGCTCATCTGTGTTACTGCTGCTGCCCCATTTCTTTTCGGTGAAGCAGGTCCCCAGCCCTGAGTGGGGCACGGGGGGACACGCCTGGCTTCAAGCATGCCACATCACTGTGAGCTCAGATTTCCCTATGAAAATGGGCTGAAAGGACAAATCCTTCAGTCAGGAGGCTGTGAGAATCGATAGCTTTCAAAGCCTGGAATGGCACTTCAGGGCAAAGGCTGCTCTCAGCTACACATTATACACATCCTGTGACATTTGTACCATACCTACATCCACATCCAAGGCCCTTGCACTGGGGATCCTTCTTGCTCCATCAGAAGGCATGGTGCAATCAGAGCAGCTGGCTCATTTGTCCCATGGGACTGGATTATCATCTTCTGTCCATTTTAAATATCCCATGGGCAATTCCTCTTTTCCTCTCAAAAGTTTATTTTACAGATAAATACAGCTCATTGCCACACAAGGAAGCTCTTTTTTTTCTGACGTATTCAACATAATTTTCCTATCCCCAGCTTTCATCTGAAAACATTTTCAGATTTCTTCTCAGCTCAGGTTTCCACACACATTCAGGAAAGAGAAAAAAAAAAGGGTGTTACATTTACCTATTTTGTTGAAAAAGAGAGGAACCATCTCCACCGAAGTATGCTTGCTGCCAGCACTGAGGTTTCTGCCCATGCTGGCTCCCATTGCAGGGCTGGTTGCCTTGATGGGATCACACCGAAAGGGAGCAGCGGGGAGGCGTACCTATAGTTGCTCACAGGCACATACAGCAGGTGTGCGACACACGCTGACTCACAGGGCCACAATATCATCTCCTCCGATCTAAACAGCAACTCGCACTATTACTTCAAGGAAGTACAGTTGCACCACCCATAATATTTGTGTTCTCCTTTACCTGCGAGTGGAAAAGATTGTTAATGTTCATCCATCAGCAATAAAAACCCACGGCTAATCAGCTAATGCTTCCATTTTGCCATTATAGGACATCAGAACCCTCCCCATTTTGCTGTTACAGGGCATCAGGACCCCTGGCTGAACTCCACAGGTGATTTTTTGCCAGGGTACAGCCTGTCTTGGTTCCTAACTGCTTTAATGCTCGTAGTGTTTCTCATTTAATGGCTTGCATTTATGTGCTGACTCAGGTTCAGAAAGTGTTGTGCACTCTCTGTAGAACAATTACTTTAGAGAAATCATTTTGCCTTTCCAGCTCTCCTGGGCAAAACATAGTAAAAGCTAAATAGTTCCTCACAGCTCAGGAAAATTAGATGTAAAATGAGTAGGAAGCATCCTCTGGACAGCACAAGCTACAAGGGAATTATACTTCTCCCAGGTGCAATTGCCTGGCCTGGATGTTAGAGGTCTGTAAAGGATGCCTCAGGGTAATCACTGCATTCTGTTGTGATCTGGGATCTCACCAGTAAGTCAGAGCTGAGACATGGAGTTGTTGAATCATAGAAGAAAGGGAATATTCCTTAATTTGCAGCAAAAGGCATTGGGAGCTTCCTGGGGATTGAGAGAAAAGACCCTTGAGGTAAGTAAATCGCTAGACATGGGCAAATGTTCAAAATGGTTCTCAAAAGTAAGCACATTTGAATACTTAGGTCTTAGGGTAAAACAAAGAGGAAACAAGGACTAAAATGATCTCCCTCCTCCAGCAAGGGGACCTGCCCCATGTCCCCAGTGTAGTCACCCTTCTGAGCCTGCTGCGAGGCTGCCTGCAGCTCTCCAGGGCTGTTGGACAGGGGCACCATCCTTAGAGGAAGGTAGCTGCTCCCTGGCAGCAAATCTTCAAAACCACACTGGAAGCTGTTGTTCCTCAATGCATCTTTTGGACATCCATGTTGAACAGCCCTTTGCTTTTGCCTCAGCACTGCGGAACACGGGGATAGGGAGGGGGACACCCTTTCCTGCTCCTTTGTGGCAGTAAAATACTAGCCGTAGGCTTTTTGCCTGGGATGATGGAGAGAGGGTGGTGGGTACAGGTGTGGAAAACCCTCACCCTATAGGTGAGAGCCCTTGTGGTGCAGCACAGCCATCAGTCCCTCTTGCTTTGGAGAAAAGGATGATTTAATCACCAAAATTTCAGTTAGTCATTTAAAATAGGACAAATTCAGCAGAATGGTATGGTCAAGTTTTGTGCATGAGCCTGTAATGCTGGAGCAGCCCTGATGCTGTGCATGCAGCATGCATAACTTCGGGATGTGTGCATATCCAAAGCAAGCCCTTAGACATATATTTACATGGGGAGCAGAGAGCCAGCAGCACAGGTCCAGTGTGTCTGGGGCTGCGCCCTCGGTCTGTGACACCAGCTCCACACTCACTGTTGGGCCAGTCCTCAAAAGACAGAGGCAGGAGCACTGTGGCTGTGCCAGTAACCCTGCTTGCTCCCTGGCCTCCCCCAAACCTCAGCAATGAGTGAGCTGCTGGGGGTATGAGTTGCTTTGCCACACTTTGGTCTCCCTTTTCTGTGCTGGGACTGGACCCTCTTTCCCCAGGAAAGCCAGTGCCCAGGAGCAGACATTTCACCCATCCCGAAGTTTGCTCTGCTGGAAACAGGCCATTGCCACAAACACTTGTCCTGGCAGCAGGGAAGGGCCCGCAGGGCTCTGTTGGGAGTGCTCCTGGCCCATGGCATGGGAGATGATGGGTTACCTCATTAGGAGCTGTTTGCAGTTGTTTATAACTTTGACAAATTATTTAATTACCCAGCGTGATTTTTTTCTGTCCTGAATGTCTGCCTCAGGCAAAATATTTTTAGAAAACTGTTACATGGGTTGGTCAGCTGCTCCTGAGATGATGTAAGGCCACACGAAAAAGGACTTCTTTTCCCCTGTTAAAAACAGGGAGCTGTGCAATTGACCTGCAAAGGCACAGCAACTCTGACACCTGCCTCGAAGGCACAGTGGTGACTGTCCCTCTCTGAGTGGGTGCTGCAGTCAGGGTCCCCCCACCAGCACCACAGGAGGCTGAGTTATTGCCCCACTCCTTTTCGTGCCTCTGTTGCCAGCCTTGAAGTTACCCTAGGACAAACTGGGATGCAGAACTAGCCCAGCACATTCTCGGATTGCAGGAGACGGCTATGAAATTAATTTAGCTCTGAATGTCTCTTCCTTCCTAATTTCTTGGCTCATTAATTGCCGTACAGGGATGCCACCTCCACATGGTGTTTGGTTAAAATGAGCACTGTGTGGCCACAGGGAGCAGGAACACAGCAATGTGTGTTCCTTGCCTCAGTTCCCCTTTATGGGGTTAAGTGTGGATCCACATGGATCCCCACACCGGGTGCTGGGAGGATGAGTAAGTCACTGGTGAAACACTGCATCTGTGTGGCACGAGAGCAGCTACTTTCTCCAAGGTCACCACAGGGGGACTGTGGTCCAGTTTCTGTTTTCAGCACCTCTTAGCTGGTGAATCAGAAAACCCCTTCCACCTGGCCATGTTTATTCAGAGAACAAGGGTTAATGCTTTTTCAAGGCTTAGAGGAAATATGTCATCTTGTGTTTAAGTGAAGGCCATTAACACCATAAATCACCTTTACCAGCATCCGTGCCTGCAGACCAATATCTTGTTCTTCTATAGTTCAGGTGTGCCAGTTGCTAACCCTTGGGCACATAGGTAGATGTCCCCGAGAGCCTGTCTATACTTGACCAGCAGGTTGCAACTGAGCTTTATTTTCTATTACCTTTTTCAGACAATCTGGGGACCAGTCTCCCACTGGTATCTGAGAACAGCAGAGCAGCATCATTGCCTTCTTTCTCTGCAAAGCTAGCAGGGGATTTTACCCCTCACTGTCTGGAAATCTTTCAGCATCTTCAATTTATCGCAGCAGAAGTCACCTTCCATTTCAACTGCCTATGAAGAAGGACATAGGCAACATTTCCTCCCTCCAAACACTATACAAACTCCCAATGGTCACTGGCAGCAGAGACAAATTAAAGCACTGTTGGCTCTATGGGGCAGGGACCACCTGAATCTGGTTATTTTTGCACAGCTGAGTACAATGCCCACACTGACCAATTAATGAGTAATGACCATTAAATGATTAATGAGATGCTAGCAAAACTAATGGCAGCATTGTGAAATGTAGTTTGTCTTCACTAATAATGTTCTCTGGTGATTAGATACTCCTGTGTTCTGCCTTGTAACTTCATTAAAGCACCAACATGCAGCTGACTGCCAGTGAGGAAATATATGGTTTAGTTATGTGTTGTTCTTCTCAAGAGCTCATTATATATTGCTTTCCTGGCCATTAGTACTTAGCTTCTTGGCTTATGCGGAAGGTCTGTTTCCTGAGCTTTGCATTATCCCAACCTTGACCTAATTCACACCATTTCTGACTGAGAGAGATTTTTGCAAGGCCATTTATCTGCTTGGCTTAGGGGCTGATGTTGTAGTGAGATCATTTGTGGTGGAGTCTCTTCTCATCTTGAGAGTGAGTTAGGGAATAAGGTGGAGAATTAGGGAATCAGGCTGATCTCTTAATATCTTGGCCCAGTGATTTTCAGACTTTTTCTGATTTGCTAATGCCTGCATATCTTCCAGCAGAGGTGCAGGTCCCAGATAGCAGATTCAAAGGCTGCTGACATTTAACTAGCTTTTCTTGTTACTTTTCTCAGACTCTTAAAATCCAGCTCCAGCCCTGGGGAGTCCATAGTTCACAGGCTGAAAATTGCTGATAACAAACTTTTCTTTTGAGATCAGTTTGTCTTGGTTTACAGAGATGTCATAGAAACTATTTAGGTGTTTAAAAGGAAATGAGGTTGAGTGATGAAGCACATCTCAGTGGTGTCACCCTAGGCCTCTACAGCCATTGGGGTTCAGGGCTGACACAGTCCTTGTCCAGCATGACTACTCCAGGAAGCAGACCAAGCCCTTCAATAGCTGGATTCGTGGCTTTTAAGCCAAAACTTCTCTCTGTACTGTGTTGCTGATCCACCAAAGACCCTCAGGTAAGTCACAGCTAAAAGCTGATTCTGCCACCTATTTTTTGCCACCATCCAGAGATGCGCTTGGTTAGCAGGTGTACGAGCACTTGATTTGTAGATGTTGGCTGCCAGTGCTCAAATCCCATGCACAGGTTGGTTTACTGTCACTCTTCTCCTGGCTATTATGTTGAAATGACCATAAGATAATGAAGTCTTGTTTGATATAACCATAGGAAATATGGCTTTATAAAATAACCTCCTGATTATGTCTCCATATGTCATTACAAGTTATTCCATGTTGACAGTCAAGAACACGTCATATACGAAGTCAATTTTCAGTTGACTCTTACCAGTGATTTAGGCAGTAACCATTTGGGGTACTGGATAAGGACTCAATTTTCAAGATGTAATCCATAGCACAGATTTCTTAAAACTCTACAGATATGTTGTTATAACATGAATCTACCTGCAGTGACTGTGATCGTGGTTGAATTTAGAACTTCTGGGATGCACAAACAATGATGTATAGGTTCCATAGAGACAAACTGATTAATGCCACAGCTCTTTTGTAAGGAGAGATTCTATATTTATCTAATTTGCATGTCAGGAATGAAAGAAGTTTGTAAAGATAGAAAGAGAAATTTTGTAGGAAATGTCACACTTTTTTTCACTGAGAATTTTTTTTTTTACTTGAGGCTTTAAGCAAAAGTGACTGTGTTAAGTCAGGCATAGAGTTATGAAGAAGCATCCCTGTGTCACACTCTGGTGCAGTAGAGCAGGGGCTTTCAAAATGGGGAGCAGGGGCTGTTTGCACCTAGAGGGACTAGAGCTGGGGGGAGGGAAGGGAGCAGACCAAAGCCTCTAAACGGTGCAGAAATACCTTTTCTTGGTGCAACACAGTGATGCACAAGTCTTAAAGACTGCATTTAAAAAGAGCTAGCTTGCGTCAGTGTGCTTAACTTGCAGAGGGACCCGTCACCACGGAGCAGAGCTGCGGCTCGCGCGCTCCTGCCTGCTCCCAGCCGTTTCTCCTGGCACCATCACGCCGGAAGGGCTGTCCGTCCGTCCATCCATCCATCTGTCCAATCATACTCGGAAGTAAGCGGGAGATTTTTCAGGAGTGCTGAGCATCCCTGGAAGTGGTGCTGGGCAGATCAGCACTGCCAGCCCTGCTGTGGTGTTGCTCAGTGATAAGAGTTGTCAGGACTTCTGCAGCATCAATGTAATGCTGGAGGTTGAAGCACAAGTGCGGTTGTCATTCAGGACACTTGGGCTCATCTCACATATGTATCTCAACTACAAATCTTTATTATGTTTTAAGAGACAACAGGCATTTTCTGGGCTAAAATTGTGGTAGAGCAATGTTAACTCTTTCTTATGCACTGCAAATAAACTGCAGAGGTTGTACTGGTAACTGAGAGTGAAGCAATCCCACTGGCCGGGCTGGGTAGTGGTAAGGGTCCGCTCCTCTGTGCTGTAACCCACGAAGCAGAGTTTGCCAAGAAAAGTGAGGTATGCATCAAGACATCATAACCAAAACACTACAGATGTTTTCTTGTTACAAGAAAACCCAATCTCTCCCTAGAGGGTTTAAAATTCATCTTGTGTCTATGTTCCTTGGTGCTTTGAGGTGGGAGACTTACTCTCCCAGTGCCTTTTGTAGTTATTTACTCATATAATGTGATGGTTAAAAAGCCCTACCTCTATGAGAGGAGGATGTGCATGCAGCAAGGCATGATGTCTGCTCTGCAAAGGTGTAAACCATCACACAGAGCAGTATTTAATCCAGTCAGGGGTCGGGTTTGTCGCAGATTTCCTTCAGACACCAGTGCTGACTCCAAACTTGCCTCAGAGTGAGTCACAGACAGAAAACTCAGCTCATTGCTCTGTGGCATTTCTCTGCAGAGAAAAAGACCCAGAACAGCGGCTCTTTCTCATCAGAAGCCTTTAGTCACATCCTTTGACAGTCCCCTTTGCCAACCACCCTGGCCCCCAGTGGTGCAGTCACAGGGATGAAGCCTCAGCTGCTCCTCATCCAAGCAGACAGGGCCCTGCACAAGCAGAAGCTGCAGCCGCTGTCACCCGGGATGGAGCCTGCGCAGGAAGTGCCGAGTCGCTCTGACATCTCTCTACCCCTAGCTGCTGCTGCTTTTCTAAAAACCTTTTCTTCCAGATAAAAATCTGTCTTGTTTTATGGACTCCTCTGATTCAGAGTAGCTCAGCTGGAGAACGGCTATCTTTTTTAGGCAGTTCGTTCAAGAGTAGCGATGACAGGATTGTTTAGAAACTGTGAAGAGGACATCTTAATCATCCAGGCAAAATTTTCTCTCCTAGCTCTTGTCCTTATCTGCTGCAAAGAAGGAGCTTTTCCAAGTATCTGGGGCTCATGTAACAGCTTAAATATTATGGAAGTTGTGAGAACTTGTTACCCAGCATACGTTTATACACACACATTGCTGTCTGGTCATCAGTTCCTCTGCAGAGTAATAGGGGACCTCTGATCCTAAGTAAAATCCATGTTGTGATATGAAAACACCATTTCATTCTCCTACTGATGCTAGGGCCACCTAACATAAAACACACATCCCTGAAGCATTTAAAATTTGGTGCTTCACAGTAGCTGCAATTCATTTTCCAGCAAAATTAGAGTCCTGTTTCACGAGGTTGTCTTGTCATCTAGCTCTTGACATTATCTGTGTGTATGACCCACCTTCTCACATTGTTAATCATCTTCTCAGTGTATGTTTTTGATATTTATGTGGTGTTGGGTGTCTCCAGAATGCTGTAAACACAAACACAGTTATCTGACTGTGGCAATTCTGTCTTTCTCCCAAGAAAATACCAGCCTGCCTTAACCTTCTCAGGGAGGTCTTTTTCTTTCACCAGCAGCAGATATTCTCTGTGATGTCAAGTGACTTGTGAATGATCCCTGTGGCAGATTTTGTCTATGCTTGACCATGGTAAACAGGAAACCAACAAATCCTAGGAATCTCAGGATGTTCAGACTTGAAGGTACAGTTTTCATTTCTCTGCCCAACTCTTATTTCTTCTCTCTCACACGTTCTGACTTTGGAGCTTGCCTCTGAGCTTAAAAGCTTCAGAGCCTGAGCTCTAACACCTTATCAGATGGAAGATAGGAGAAAGAGGTGGCTGCAGGTTGCTGTGGGTTTACTGCTGCATTGCTGGTCTCTGGCATGTTCCTCCTTGCTGTCCCCAGCTACCTAATCATGAGGAGTAATTAATTAATGTTTTTAGAAGACACAATCCCAAGAATGCAATTAACTTCATCCAAAGCAGCAGGTAATCTTGCAGAAACTGTATGGTAAAACCAACTAACCATCCCAGTCCTCCCTCCCCACCCTTCACCCCCAAGCTCTTGTAGACAGTTAAGGACAAAAATATGCTATCATCAGAGACGGATGGTTCTTCACAAAACAGACTCTGCACTCAGTCCTGGTTCTCAGTGCAGAGCACAAACTACCTTTGGAAGACACTATTATGGACTGCAATTTATAACTTTACTTAATACTAACAATCATGGACCCAGCGGAAATGGTCTTTAAAGACACATTGCAATTTTCCGTATTCTCTGTCCCAAGCTAGATCCTTGTAGTCACACAGGCAGTAATTACCTACTGTGTCCTGCAGAGGATAATCACCTTCTCACTGCCTGTGGTAACATCCCATCTCTGTCTAACCACTCCTGCCTTTCTGAAGCAAAAAGCTAGAATCACATTGTGTGGGATGATGGGATCCTGTGGTGTTGTAATAGCCACCCCACTGCTTCTTTAGGTTTTATCTGCAGTAACAAGGCTTTGGCTATGGGCCTTTTCAAAGAGCTCTGAATGCCCCTGAGCTGTTCTGTGTTAAACCTCCTGGGCAACTCGGTGTCTTGACTTTGGTACCACACGAGGATGAAATGTGCTGTTGTAAATTAATCCCCGTCCCTTCATCAAGACCTTTCATAGGCAGGCCCCCTTGTCCCCCTCCACTTCTTCCCCTCCCTTCTCTATAATGGGAACATGTCCCTTTGAGTAATTTCTTGTCTTTAAACATCATTAAATTTTCCCTTTTGTTTAGTTGATGGCAGTCCATCTATGCAAAATAACGTGCTGTAGTGACTGAGTTGTGACTGAGGGGCACTGCAGAAAATACTTGAGGTCCACATCAGAAACAACGATGGAGTGACAGCATAGGTGAGTGAGGAGGGTCAGGAGAACTGATTCCTCCCTTGCTTGGTCTCAGCCAGGGTCCTCAGCAGTTAATGTCTGAGCAGGTTTCTTGCAGCTAATTCCCCAGCCATGAAGCAGCACCTTCAGCTCAGCTTGGTGCCTCTGCACCATTTCTGGTATTCACCTCCCCTTTCCTAGCCCTCTGCTTTTCATCTGGCCTCCCCAGATTCATTGCCAAGAACTACCCTTGCTCATTAGGAGTAAATCATCTCTGTATGATTGAAGCTGATTTTGGGGGGGGAACCGAGCCAGCACGCAATGGCCACAAACCAGCCACAAACCAGCTTCACTGCTGCTGGTTACAAGCAGCGCCCAGAGCTGACTTCACTCAGATGTTTGTTGGCTTCCAGCCATGGCTTCCTGACCTGAGCAGCGGATCAGAATGATTAAGCCATATAAGTGCAAGGCAGGGATTGTATTATGGGTTATTTCAGATTATCAAATTCTCAATCTCTGCATCTGGCATAATCATTGTTTTATTGCCTGTGTCCTCTTTTAGCTAGAAGCATGCTCTGGAAGTGGACAGAAGTATTGCAAACCCAGCTCTTGCTATTGAATTCCTTCCCAAAATGAGGCTAGATTCCACCCTAAAGGCTCTTGACTACTGTAAAGATGGAGAAGGTTGCATCGGGTTTGTGTGGTGGGGTTTTGGTAGCAGGGGAGGGGCTGCAGGGGTGGCTCCTGTGAGAAGCTGCTGGAAGCTTCCCTGGCTCCAAGTCGGACCTGCCTCTGGCCAAGGCCAAGCCCATCAGTGATGGTGGTAGCACCTCTGGGATAACATATTTAAGAAGGGGAACCTGCAGTGGGGGAAGGAATTGGAATGTGAGAGAAACCCCTATGCAGACACCAAAGTCAGTGAAGAAGGGGGAGGAGGTGAGTCGGAGGAGGGGATGCCCCTGTAGCCCATGGTGAGACGGCAGGCTGTCCCCCAGCAGCCCATGGAGGTGAGTGGGGGACCAGATGCCCACCTGCAGCCCTTGGAGGACCCCACGCTGGAGCAGGTAGATGCCCTGAAGAAGGCTGTGACTCCACAGGAGAGCCTGTGCTGGAGCAGTCTGTTCCTGGAGGACTGCAGCCCACAGAAAGGACCCATGCTGGAGCAGTTTGTGAAGAACTGCAGCCCGTGGGAAGGACTCATGTTGGAGAAGTTTGTGCAGAGCTGTCTCCTGTGGGAGGGACCCCACAGTGGAGCAGGGGATGAGTGAGGAGTCCTCCCCCTGAGGAGGAAGGAGTCGCAGAGACAATGCATGATGAACTGACAGCAACCCCCATTCCCTGACCCCCTGCGCCACTGCAGGGAAAGGAGGTAGAGAAAATCAGAAGTGGAGTTGAGCCAGGAAGAAGGGAGGGGTGGGGGGAAGGTGTTTTTAAGATTTGGGTTTTTTCTCATTATCCTGCTCTGATTTGATTGGTAACAAATTAAACTGATTTTGTTTCTTCCCCAAGCTGAATCTTTTTTTTGCCTGTGACTGTAAGTGGTGAGCGATCCCTCCCTGTCCTTGTCTCGACCCATGAGATTTTCTTTATAATTTCTCCTCCCCATCCCACCCGGGGGGACGAGTTAGCAAGTGGCCTCATGGTGCTTTGCTGCCGGCTAGGCTTAATCCACAGCAAGGCTGAAGATAAGAACTGTAAGAATTATATAAAAGCAACAACCCTGCCTTGGCAATTGGCCTTAACTACTAGTAAGGCTGTAACTAGGGCCTTGTGCTATTCAATTTGTGGAAAAGAAGGTTGAATGATGGAACCACAATTCATAAGTATCTGCTTTGCCTGTTGGATCAAACAGAAAAACATCTAACTGGCTCTGCTGACATGGAACTTGCAAGTCAGCAAATTCAGACTGGAAGGGAGCCACAAGTTTTTAACAGACAATCATTTAAACACTGCAAAAATTAGCCTAATAGTGTAGTAGCTGCTTCTTTGCTTGCAATTTTAAAATTAAAGGGGAATTTATTTTCTAAATGTCTCGGAGACACTGAAAATCTTGTCATTAATTCATAGGCAGAGAAGCAAAATTTCCTTTTGAATCCAGTAGGCATAACTCATGCAGAAGCTTTTAGAAGAGATAATAATGTCAGGAATATGTTCAACAGTAAATGAGAGCTGAAAATCTGTATCTGTTGGTGAAGTGAGGAATGATGGGTGATGCTCAGTTACTAGGCTCTAATGCCGCCTGCAGGATTTTAGTGACAGCATGAACAATACGAGTGGTGCAGTTTGAATTGGAGTATCTATTCATATGGGAAGGGAGTGTTTAGTCCTTACGTTCACATTTATCGGAGCCCAGTGACAGTATCTGATTTCATATTGTGATCTGTTGTGCAGACTGGAAATTTTGAGAAAAGAACAGATCTGTCAGCAAGATTATTCAAATAAGCCCTGTTGAGGACTTGTGCTCTCCTCTGTTCCTCCCTGGTTTAGTTGTGCATTTCAAGAGTACAGTTTTGAAATGCATGCTGGCTGATCCTGGCTGTTAAGCCAAAATTAAGTCTGGTATTTGCCTGTGGGGTTAGTCCTCACTGCTGGGACAGGACTGTACCCTTGGGAAAAGAAATAGTTGCACCTGTTTTGCTGAATTCAGCAGTCCCTGATATTCTCCTGGTGAGAAGTGTTTCCCATCATGAATGCGCTACAAATTGTCTTTGAAAATCAATGGGGCTTTATGATACTAAACTTGACACTTCTGAGTTTCTGGCTGGCTCCCACCATTTGAGTCAAAGAGCAAAGGGAAACGGTGACTTCAAATGCTACCAGCAGGCTGTACATCCAGTGCCACCGGCAGCAATCTGGAGACTGGGAAGAGAAGGTTATTGCTGCTGTTTCCAGGTCATCTTTTTGAGATTCAGCCAACTTCAGTGCAATCCACTTGGGATTCCTCACGGAGACCAGGAGGGAATAAATGAGCAGCCTTGTCAGCCTGTCTGTGGACCTCTGAAGGTCGTGTTCTGCTTCAGGAACTACACAGGGGTTGGCCAGCTTGGATGGGAGCTTGTCAGGACAGCAAGTACTGGACGTGTCTTGTTCCTACAACCAGTCTAAGGTTAAGACTTTCTTGGTTGGCTGGCTGTTCAGTACTGCTTTTGTAATTCTGCACAATGTTGTTGGGGGGCTGTTTGTTTGCTGTCTGGGGGCTCTGCAGGCTGTGGAAGGCTGTGAACTCAAAAAACCAGACTTTTCATATTTTTTAACTTTATTTCGAGTTTGTAAACCTTGGAGGCTGTGAAGCTGCACTGCTGTCCTGGAACCAGATAGGGAAAGGCTGAGGGGTCTGGACAGGAATAGGATTAGGTCAGACCATCACCATACTAGCAGTGGGGCCAGGGGCTGTCAGCAGCCCTTCCAGGGGGGAATGTGTTGAGGGGGAAAAGGACCTGGACCAAAAAGTTGTTAAAGCATCACCAGTCCTCATGTGCAATATGGTTGGGAAACACTACCGCAAAATAATTCCACCTGTAGGTAAAACAACATGTAGGGTCAAGATGTGCCTAATACCTTGACACTTGACTACTGACTAGTATACGAAAGCTGTTGGGTGCCTTCCCTTTGATAATCTTAACCACCATTTTAGGTATTGAGGATGTCAAACATATTTAGAGGTACAGACTAACAGCCCTTAACACACTTCCCCTTTCTCTAACTGACCACATTTAGTAGAAGTTTGGTTTTTTCCCAATATTCCTTGGGGTTGCTGCTTCTCAGCATGATGTAAAGTTGGCTTGTGATGACCCAATTAGAAATCTGGGCACCTCCACTGTTAATTTGGGCAGTAAATTTAATTAAAAGCAAATATTTGGATGCAGAAATAGGATATGAAGTTGGCACTGGCATCTGTCATCAAAGTCTTGATTTGTCCCTGCTTTAACAGAAACCCATTTAGATCTTCAGAAGGCAGGTATCTCTCAGCCTCTATGTTCTGCCACAAGGGTCTGCCTGCCACCTCGGTAGAAATATCCACCATCTTGACAGAGATGTGAAAGTGAGATTGAAGGGAAGGTCCATTGTGCAAGCAAATGTTTAAATGGAGAAATTACCCCAAAGTAAAGTGAATGGGAGCAAAAAACCCTGCAACACTGGTCAGTCTAGTAATGTGCTAGGGAGGAATCTTTGGCTCGTATTGCTGGAAGTAGGGGTTCAGGCTGGCTGACAGACGGTTCAACTCCAAAGGGAAGATCAAAGGCTTGACTTTAGCTGTGCTAAATTCCTGTTAGATTTCTCTCGTAGATCAAGGGACCCTTTAAATAGGGAGGAGCTGATTCCCCTAGAAATATCCTCTGATCAGTACTGGCCTTTCATGTAAGCCCCAGCTTGGTGGTGAGATCTAGGCCTGTGGGATATGGCACAAACGTGTCCCTTGAAGCTTTCTGCTGTGGAAAGAAGCAGCCTTGGGGTTGCTCTAACATACAGCTGGGGCTCAGCAGGCCTCACCAAGTTCCCCAGTGTGGGGACCACAATAGGCTTGAATTAAAAGCGACTTAAACCCTCATCACCTAAGTATTCCAAGAGTGTAACTGATATTTGCATGCCAGAGCTCAACAAATGTGACCAGAATGTGTGGGAGAAATTGATATTTTCTAACCACCCTATTTATTCTCCCCTGTTATTAACTGTTTTCATATTATTGACTTTGAGCATAGTTCATAACGAATACATAAGTAGCACTTTGCAAAATGGCTGCTAAAAAAATATAGAAGCTATCTAGCTTCTGCTTGTCATTACAGGCGTCAGACCCTTACTATGACCTCTGTTGCATAAACAGACTGACTTTGTTCATTAAAATGGAACTTCCCAAAGGAATCGATTATCCAAAGGAAGCGATTCTCTTACTTTTGCTCTTTTTCTTGCTCTTTCATATAGCGCAGTTATTGGATTTGTATGTATTTCACACAAGCAGCTTCAGAGAGAATGTAGCAACCAAGTGAAAGAAATGGAAAGTTAAAAAGGTTATAGTATTAAGGCATGTCTACAGCTGGATCTGGTTCTGGAAAACCTGTGAGAGGACAGGACTCCTTCATCTGTCAGATGAAGACACTACATGATGCAAGGCATGGAGGTTTGAGTTAGCAAACTTACAGTAGGACGGTATGCATGCATTTTTAACTGTGAGGTCAATTGTTGCATTAATTTCTCCTGAGTATGAAATCTCTGCTATTGCATG
Source organism: Pandion haliaetus (assembly GCA_013401275.1). Taxonomy (NCBI): domain Eukaryota; kingdom Metazoa; phylum Chordata; class Aves; order Accipitriformes; family Pandionidae; genus Pandion; species Pandion haliaetus. Next base: position 503,463 of record VYZV01002412.1, on the reverse strand, counting down.
GTGCTCTCAAGTCACGGTGCACAACTTCCTGAAAATGCTGCTGTGGATGAGCCCCAGATTGTTCCTCCAGTGGCAGGAATCATGGTGTGGAATTTTGTGCCCCCTGTTGCACCAGAGTGAGATGATGTTGGGATGTTGGATATCATAGTCAGTGGTGGTCTCTGCACAGGCACACTGGCTGCTGGGGAAGGCTCGCAGGGCACTGCAGTGGAGGAGTTTGTTAATTTTTAAGGCCGATAAGTGAAATGGCTTTGCTTACTTTTATGGAAAGGGTCTTCTAAACAGGAAATGCAGCATGGAAGAGCTGCCCTCCATGAAGCTGCTTGATGGAAACTTTAATAAGTGGTTGATACAGGGCGAGATTTCAACCTAGCAGCTGCAGAGCATGAGAGGGAGGAATGTAGGAGGACTGGAGGAATAAGAAACCCTAAGAAAAGTTCATGCAGTCTTTCTGCACCTTTCTCCCTCTTCCGAAAGTTTTCCCTTTCTGGCAAATGTGAAATAAAATGTTGACTTTGAACAACCGATGGGCATGAGAGCCAAGCAGGGCTAGGACAAGCTTTGCCAGAGCTTGTGGGCAAGAAAGAGTATGAATTGCATGCTGTGGGTGCAGGGTTGGAAATAGGCCAGAGGTTCAGGGTATATGAGTGGGCTGGATGGAATGTGTACATGAGCATGGGCTAATTTCTAAAAGGAGAAGGGAGCACAATGACAGGCTGATGGATGCTGGCAGTCAGGGTTAAATAAAGACAGGAGTCAACCCTGTTGTCCTGCAGGATGGAGCTGGGGCTTTGAAAAACTTAGAAAAGCAAGCGTAGTAGCTTGATGCCATCAGGAAGAGGAACCTGCTGGGCTGCACAACCATCAGTCCAGGAGAACAGGATGGATGTCTGTGTATATACAAGGCACCAAAGTGCCATGTAAGTTCTACTGTGGTTCTGCCTTGAAGGTCAGGCAGCAGCTTCTGCTCTTGTGCAGATCCTGTGCTGATGAATGGGAGAACTGCTAATATAAAGGTTAGAAAATAAACAGAATTAATCTGAAGCATCAAGGTGGCTGTACAAAACATGTTTTCAGAGTCTACACACTGTAGAGCCACTGTGTCGTGAAGGATGGACCCTTCTTTCCTATCCCACTCGTAGAAAACAGGTATCTACATTTCTTACAAAAGAAGTGACCTAGGATTTAGCTTTCCCAGGGAAGGAACACCAAATTGGATGATCACCTGTCATGATGACATTTTGTTGACTGCTGTCTGAGACTAAGCATTTTATAAATGTTGATGAAGCTTTACATTTACAGATCTGTTCCCCCTCTTCACTTTAAGCTAGTATTTCTAGAAGTATCTTCACAGACTGTTCTGGCTGCTGCTGTGAAATCTGTTGTCCTGTTAGATACAGACACCCACAGGCAAGAAGTTGTTCACCTATGACTGAGAGCAGACTCTCGTCATCTTGTCCTATTTTAATTCATAATACTGAGTTTGCTTCTGTCCCATCTGAGTCTTACATCCAACTCTGCATCAGTTTCAGAGGTGACAGCAATGGGGGCAAACCTTCCTGAGGTAGCGGCTGCAGGGCATTTAATTTTGGGGTAATGCATGCCACATCAAGAATGCCATTGGCCAACTGTCATTCAGGAAATTAAAAATACATAAATTAGGAGATTAGGCCAACAATTAGGTGTGGTGAATATCTCCCAAGTGATCTTTTCTCCCTGCAGCATGCAGAACTGTACATTTCATGGATAGGTGTGGCTTTTTCTTCCACGTCTGTTGAAGTTCTGATGCCAGGCATTTAATTACAGCAAATCAATCAACAGCTGATTTCTTTTGCAGATCCTTCTTCAATATATAAGGCAAAGAATTAGATTAATGGGTGTGTGAAATCAGCAGGGTACAGTGTAACAAACCTTGCTCTGGAAGGGATGTATGGCATATTCCCATTCTCAGCCCCTTTGCTGCTTTAAGCGCCACATATGCCAAATCAGCCTGTTGCCTCAGTTTCTCCATCTGGAGATGGAGGAAAACAGGAAGAATGAGGAAAACATTCACTCTTTTGGATTATTGTTGAGATTAATGTTTCCAATGAGTGTAAAAGCTGGTCAAGCCATCGTATGTCAAATTTCTTAGCACCCCCACTCATATGCATGACAGGCTGCTGGACCCCATGAATTTCAAAGTCAAAAGAACCTGGGCAGTGTCCACTCACTGCTCTGTGTTTTATTCTGTGACACTCATTCCCTGGGTCACGCCTGCTACTCTGAGCATCCTCTCAGGGTGTAAGTTCTGACATGTTTGCCCAAGTCTCTGGCAATTGTGGCTCAGTCTTCATGTGTACTCCCATTCTTGTGATTTTTCATAATTACACCTTGTTTGTGGTTGCCTGGTTTCTTGTGTAACCCCTTGAGGGATGATGTGCCTAGAAGGCACAAACGCAGGCTTTGCAAAGGGAATTTTTAACTATGCTTTCTTCACTGCTGCATAGCGCTTCGGAGTTAGAGATCTTTAGAAAATACCCAGAGTCCTTAGATGCAAATGGACTCATCTGATCTTGCCCCCTTCACAGCCTGAAAGCATCCCTGTGTACAAAATCTGGCAGCCTGTCCGGCCATCCTTCTCCAGCAAGCTCTCTTTGCATGTAGATGCTACCCTCCAGCCATCTCACAAATCCTCCTCCACATCCTGACTCTCTCCTCTTTCACACATGCTTGAGCTGAACAGCTGGAGCTCATCCTTGCACCCGGCTTTTGGATAGAGAATTCATGGGTGGTGTTGTGACTTAAGGCAGTAGACGTTGTTCTGTGAGCAGATGTGATTGTGCAGTGCCTTTCTCCTTGTGTTTGTTCATAATGATAATCACGATGTTAGCACTTTTCCTGGAGCTGATGCTCATTTCAGATGAAGATGGACTGACTGCACTGTCTCCATCGACTTCTAAGCACAAATTACAAATTGGTGGTCAGCTGCCCACGCACAAATACAGAAGGTGGAGAGGAATTATAATTCAGTGCAAACTCATCCTGCTCTATCACACAGCATGCTCTCTCCACCAGACCCCCACTACTTGACAGGATTGATACCAAGAAATTGCATGTCCCTAATTAGCCAATTCAATTGATATCACTAATACTAAGAACCAAGGAATGTCTTGACTTATTGGCATGAAAGCCCTGCAGTTTTGGCAAGCTGTTTCAGTGCTCCCTGTTGCTACAGCACAGGAAAAAGGCAAAAACCCAGAATCAGTGTGATCCTGTTTTGTCTATCAAGAGCCCCTGTGATCACAGAGCATATTTCTCACCCTGCTCAACATTTTCTGCGGGAAGAGCTGACATAAGTTGGCAAGGACAGCAAGCAGCCCCTCCTTCTCCAACCAGTGTCAGGAGGAAATTCAAAGACTCTTTGGTAAAATGAACCAAGATAGGATCACAGCAAAACCCTGGTGCTGTTTTGCATTCCTCCCTGTGGTGTTCACTGCAGGCTGTGGTGTCAAGCAAAGCAAAGCACATCCCTCACAGAAGCTGAACATGCTGCTAAGCTGGATCTATACAGCTTCCTCCTTTCACTGATGTAACTATGCTTTACCTCAGTTCTCCAAGGTGAAAAGGGAGCTCGTTGAGCACATAATCTATCAGCCATGGGGGGGTATAGTTTAATATTTGTACTACGGTACAAAGATTAAATTGGTGCCTGGTGTCTAAAACTCAGAGTGGATTTGGTGGAAGCAGAAAGCACTTGGTCCTTCTGGGAGCGGGTCTACCACGCAGTGAGCTATCTCACAAGGCATAGTTAGCAGCATGCATGATGCATGCGTGAGCGCCTGTAATTTAATGGATGACTACACAGAAGTGCTCCCTGTGCTATTATATGGCTGTCCCCTATGCCTCCAGTCCAAAACTCTGGTACTTTTCCTTTTTCAAGATCTCTTTTATACAATGGAAAGATGCCTCTTTCCATTATAATTTGCCTTATGCTGACACCTCTTTCTGCCACATAAAAAGTGAAGCTTCCCAGAAAAGCGACAGTCCTTACTCAAGACCTCTTACAATTCAAGGGCAGGCACAGAGAGAGATTAGAAAAAAGGAATTGAGAAAGAACAGTGATTTTTTTTTTTTGTTGGTTGCAGACAATTAGGTTCAGCAGGATGGAAGGTATTGTATGATGAGGAGCTGGAGTTGCCCATCTAAGGGCCATTCCAGTTCCATGTTTCTTTGTGGGCTCACTGTAATGAGCTGGCTGGGAATACAATGTTCACAAAAGATATAAATAAAGATGTGACTCAGTCTCACTCAATCTCTGTCCCACCTCTGCTCACAAGCTTCCTGCCTGTGGAGGCAGCTGGAGGACGTATCATGGGGCCGGAGCAGGACCCAATATACTGGCAGCACCAAACATAGAGAGGGTTGTGTTTGAGCAGGAGTTCAAGCCCCGCACTACCATGGCAGCACTCTGGCACGGTCATCCCTTTCAGTTTCTGAGAGAATGAGAAAGGATGCAAAATCATGGTGCATATCTCACCCGTATTGCAATCTAAGGCTGGGCAGGATGGCAATGGTTCCTCAGCCTGGCCTCCTGCATCATACACCCCAAAAGAAACCTCATCCCGATTGCAGCACCAGATTTTGGTCGAGATTTTCAATGTTTCTTATCAAGTCTTATTATTTAACCTTAGAAGGCTTCCCCTTCTCTGAAAGTTATGTACTTGAGTGGTTTCAGAGAATGGTGGGTCTTTTTGCTCTCTGGGTGGGGAAATTGTGGTAGTAATTGTTTTCAAGGTGAAAATGTTCATTTGTGGTCACTGACCAGGAAGGGCTTTTCTTACATTTACTAGGAGGAGGGATAGAGGAGGGTGGAGGTGGATGGATAGATTGACAAAACCACCTTTTTGAAGGAAGCTGAACATTAAATTTTTGTTCAACAGAAGGAAGGATAAAGACATTTTACAGCCCTGACATAGCTGAACTGAAGCTGCCCTCAGTCTTCAACATTTACTGAAACTGAAGATGAAGCTTGCAAACATGTGTGTCTAGAACCTACAGTTTTCTTTACAGAAAAAGGTAATGTAAATATGCTGTAGACCAGCATCAGCTGTGGATTTATTTTAATGTGGTACCAACTGAACTCCTTCAGGTCCTGGGTTGTGCTCATCACAGCAGAAATCCCCATATGGCCGAGGTGCTGCCGGGGTGAGGACAAGGGGAACCTCACCACCCTGTATGGTCCTGGCTGCTTTTGTGGAGCAGCTCACTGGCCCAGGTGGCTCCAGAGTGGCCAAGGTGGAGAGGAGCCCCATGTCTGGTAGTGGACAGGCATGGTATTGACACAGGACCGTCTCCCTCAAGGCGAGAGAGAGACCCATGTGGGCATTGCTTTTGCAGGTATGGGTCAGTTTTTGTACAGCATGGATGCTCATGAATATGCAGCTGCGCAGAGGCTCATCTCTGCCCAGAGGGCTCCAACCACACTGGGCAGTCCCAGTTCATGTGGGACATGGTTATATTGCAACAGCTTTCAGAAGCCATACGTGCAGGCAGTGCCCCATGCTAGCACTTCACCAGTACAAGCTCCTGACCCTTCACAGGAGACCGACCAGTGAAGTGTTTCCCTTCACCCCATTTCTACCCTACACCACTTCCCTGAGGTTGGCTGGAGCTCCTCACTGATTTGAACCACCAGGGCGAGTAAAGCGGTGGGCGCAGGGTGGGTTGGGGACCAGTAAGGGACCTACCCACTCCCTGACTATCTGCCTTCTTGTCCACCTGCCCCAGGGCTGGAGAAGGAGCTGCTTGCCCATGTGCTTTGCCTTCCCCTGAGTGCTGCTCTGACGTATTTGCATCCACGAGAATCCTAACTGCTTTACTTTAGCATGGTTGCATCGCAGCACAGCGTGTCCGCTTGGGTGGATGTTCATGCATGATGCAGCTTCTTTGAGGGGCCTGGATTCTGGGGTCAGCTGCAAATTTCCTCGCTGGGAGGGCGCCGGGCTGGCCCTGGGGAAGCGGGTTTAGGGCCTGCAGGTGTGACGGAGGTCCAGCCTAGCATCCTCCCAGGGAGGTGGTGGTGCGCTGCTCCTCGAGGTGCTTTCTTCGTGGGCTGAGGAGGGGAATAATGCCCCTGACGCTGCGGCTGCCCTTGGCGTGTGTCGTCCCGGGCACCCGTGGGGTTTAAGGGGAAGCCTGAGCTG
>VYZV01002412.1:455503-496774 GCA_013401275.1 Pandion haliaetus | reverse complement strand
GCTCGGCCGGCACCCCCATCAGGACGAGCACCCCCGGTACCCCGAGCATCCCCGGCGGGACGGGCACCCCTGGCAGGACGAGCAGTCGTGGTACCCTGGGGCATCCGAAGCACACGTGCAGCCCGGAGCGGGATGGGTGCTCTGGGCACCCCGAGGTGGGATGGACACCCAGGCAGGACACAAACCTTGGGCACCCCGGGGCCCCCAAACTGGGATGAGATGTCTAGGCATAGCAGCCTGAGCACCTCATGCCGGACAGGCATCCCGGGCACCTTGGGACAGGCTGGGCTCCCAGAGCACTCCCAGCGGGTTGGGCTCCCTGAGCACCCCAGGCACCTTGGGACAGTCTGGGCTCCCTGGGCACCCTGGGGTGGGATGGCTCCATGCCTGGCCCGCCATGGCCTCTGGCGGTGTGGGCCCCCTGCCCTGCTCCCAGCCCTGCCGCTTCTTCCCTAGCAGTGCCCCATGGGTGGCTGGTCAGTGCACTGGTCTCCCTGGGCAGTGGTATCCCAGGAAAGCAAGGGACAATGTGCTGGAGGAGTTGGACCACCAAAGAGTCCCCAAGTGTTTTTCAGTGAACTAAAGCTTTGCTTTGGCGTCTTTTCTGGGTGCTCCAGGAATGCATCTGTGGGTGTGGGACTGTCAGTCCTGTTTGGAGGAGGGCAGGGGGTATTCGGGGCAACTTGTCCAGCTTACGTGGTAATTGTGTTCCTCATAAGGATGAAATCCCTTTTCTGAAATCCTGGGGCACTGTCGGGACCAAATCAATGGGGATGACTTCTGTAAGTTGAGCAGGAGTGACAACCCAAGTTCTACTCTGTCCCTGCCCTTTTTTGCCCCCTTTTGCTGTAAGCTGGGAGGGTGGTCGCAGAAAATAACCCATTATTCTTAAAAGGTATTTTCTTGGGCAGCATATTCAATGCTACCAGGGTACCTCTTCACTACATTTTCACAGCCAAAGGGACTGAATGATGGGGGTGAAGACTTCAGACATCTCTCTGTAAGCAGGGAATGAGGGAAGGTGCTGCTCCCACAGCCATTTCAGATGATCAAAACTTGTTGCAGCTTCCCCAGTGTGTTGCAGAATTTGCAGCCATCAGCATGGAAAATAGGGATGTTGCTGTTCCACCTCAATTCTACTGAGTTTTCAGGTATTTCTTTGGCATGGTCTAGGGGAGTGGAAATAGTTAATGATGAGCTGGGCAACTGGTTATTATACTGAAGGATTTTCTGATACTTGCATTATTCTTCCATTACACCTCTCTGCTCCATTCCTCTGTACTTGGATGATTTGGAACAGCTGCGTGAACTGAGGGTGATTATATCATTGCTTTTTTAATGGCCATGCAAAGAGACATTATGAATGCTTACTGCTCTGTCATGGACAAAGTCAGTCAGAAACAGCCCAGACAGTGGTTGTACTTAAAATTAGACTTGCAAGGAGGGGGAATGCTGAAGCCTAAGTGGTGAACCATCATCCTCTATCAATGCAAACATGAAGGCATGCATGATGCTGTAGTAGTTGGTATGCAATTGCAAACTGCTAGGGAGAATTTGTCTCTTAAGAATCATGCTGTCAGCTGGAAGTCTTTCTGGAGCAACCTTGCGCAGATAAGAATTTATAAACTAGAGCCAGAAGGGACACTGCCACTTAATCCATTATCAGTGGCTTACGTGAGCTTTTGAAGATGCTCTGCGTGAATCACCTGATTTTGGGGGGGTGGGGTGGGGTATGTGTTAATGGCACTTTCTTTCTTTCTTTCTTCCTTTAATTTCCATTTTAATTAAACTTCTACCTGTGCTGAGGCAGCAAGCAGAAATGTTCTCAAGTCTGTAATGTAGCAGAGCACTGAAATAATTTTGATTTGGAGTAAAGAGTTAACAAGGCATTGTCTTTGTTGTAAAAACCAAGCAACTGCTGGGGACAATATGTGCCTTTTCTGTCTTTTTTGAAACCAGACTGCCCCAGGTCCTACATTTAAATGCAGAATAAACAAGTCTGCATCTGACAGGTTCCTGTAAAATGGTCTGAAGGCATAGCAGCAAAAGTATGAATGTCACACAGTTTTGTTACATATCTGCCATTTAACATTTTGTAAAGTGTATTTTAATTGAAGGTCCCCAGTTGTTCTTCCCTCAGTGTCTGGCTCAGTGTTAGGGATACTGAACTTTGATAATTTGGTCACCATCTAGTACTTTCCTTTTGCGATGACTTCTTCCTAACCTGGTGCCAGGGTGATTTAGGCTCATTCTTGGTAAAGAAGAAGCTATGATGGCATTAAGTTTCCCAAGGTGGTTTGGGGACTCTGAAGTCAGTACCTGAACCTTACAACTTCATCTCTGCTGTATAAGATATAAAACTTCTGTACATAGTAGAGATGTTGCCCACATGTACTGAAAATTTTTATACCTTTCTGTTAGTCCTGCTAAAAATGGTCATTTTAGTTAAATAAATCTTCTGAAGACTATGTGATGCTTTTGGTGGTTTTGAAGGCATAACACAGAAATATCATTAAAGATTGGTGTGGCTGGCAGAATACTTGCTTTGTTTTTGATGGTTTTGCATAAAAAGGAAAGCACCCACCTTGATTCTCAGACTTCAGCTGCAGTTTTAAAACCAGGTAGCTGAAATAGGCAGGTCTTTACTGAAGTTGCCTGCAACAGTAAACCTGGAATCCTGGGCTGATGATTTTAGAGTTGCTTTCAGAGTAGGACAGTATCTTAAAATCTACTATGTCCAGCCCTTTATAAAAGGACTTCACATTGCTGTTCACTAGAAACTGCTAGACATGAGCACCTTGGAATTACCTATGCCAAAGCGGTATGTTATGCCTGGATTGTTAATCCAGATTTTGGTGTTGCAGTTTGTGCCCGCAGACTTTGGCTGGTTTGGAGACAGGGAAAACTAAACTCAGTGGAAGCAGAAGTCCTCCAGGACCACAGCTGATCAGATGCCATGGTCTTGATGTGTCTGTTAATCTCAAGTCATGGCCAGTGGTTGGACAGAGGTTGTCACTTGGTGATATTATGGGGGGGAGGTTGAGGTGAGATTATTTTCAGCATTCCTGTGAGTATTTCCCTTCCTGTAACCCAGACGTGTCTGTTTCTCTGGGGTGACGGAAGGTGATCCATTGTGTACTTTCCTAAAGCTGAGCAAAAGATTGTGATTATCTGGTAACAATCTCCTTAATGATGCAGGCAGATAAACTCCAGGAAATTTTTGCTGTCCAACCTCTCTGAAATATGGTTTGTGATAACTATCAGACAAGGTGCGTATGGCTGTTTGGAGTGGAACTGAGTGGGAAAACTCCAGCCGTATCTAATCTCCTGGATTCTGTGATGAAAAAGATCAACCTTTGCATCAGTGGCTTTGTGTACTGTTTATTTACTAGTGCCAGGGCAGTCTGGCTTGAACTGTTCCAACCAAGGAGATTTCTATTATTTCTCAAGACATACATCCCCAGTTCAACCCATCTCCCTGCCCCAGGGTTCTTCCAAGATAGTCTATTCAATATCCTCTCTTAATTCTCCTTTTTAATCCTGGTGTAGCTCAGTAAATTACCCTCCTTGCCCAGTGTTACATCTTCCAAATCTCTGTGGCTGTTGCATTCTTTCCTTAGCTACTACTCAGCCTTGCTGAATATGTTTAACTCTTCCTACTGTGATATGTTGAGCTGTGTATTCTGTTAGGGCTGTTGTGTAGTTCCCAGATTTGCTGGTCCAGGATGCTAGAAATGCAGTTTTTGCTAGCCCTTGGGCCAGAGGTGAGGCACGGGACCTGAATGCCGTCTCCTGTGCTCCATGGACAAGCAGCTCTTTATCCTCACTTGTCCCAGTGTCCTCAGCTTCAAGAAGGCTTAGCCATTTCTGTGGACAGCAGATCAATATTACATTGTAAAAGCTAGGAAGTAATTACTGTCTCCTCTCTTAAATCCTTTCCTCCGGCCTCCTGCTCAGGTTTGCTGCTCTTTCCTGAGCTCCCTCTTGCCTTGGAAGGTAGCTTTCCATGGTAAGTGACAGTGAGCAGGATTTCTTCCTGTTGGTTTTCTCATGCGTTAATGGACCTATGATATTTATGCAAAAGAATGCATGCGCTATATTACAGAGACAGCCTGAGCTAGTTGGAGATCCTCTTTTCAGCAGTGGCTGATTACTCATGGGTTATTCTTTATTATTTGTATTACAGTGGCATCTGGAGGCCCACATAGAGATCTGAGTCATGTTGTGCTGGGTGCTTCCATGGTCCCCTGTTCTTAGAGCTGTCTGTAAGAATGAGCAGTTTCTCATGTGTCTGGGTGATGTCTGTGGGATGATTTGGGGTTTATATCTCCAGAGTATCACATGAAGCAGGCTGGCACCTTGGCAGAATAGTTCTTCTTAGTCCTGTCTTTTGCTAGGAAACCTGAAGTCAGTCAGCAGTGGTTTGCTGAAGGGTATGACTCTGCCTTTCTGGCTGCAAGCCCCCTGAAACACAGCCTGTTGTGCAGCACTTTACCAAGGAGGCAGGGGCTTTGCTGCTTTTCCGGGCCCATGGGGGATACCAGTCGTGATTATACAGTCTTTGCTGGCATTTTTGCAGTTGCTGTTCCAAACTTTATGTCCCACTGACGCATAAATAAGTGGGACTTTTTTCTCCTTTCACTGCTATTTTATGAGCTTCTGAAATACATGCAGAAGATAGTAATCTGGCTGGTGTAGGCATTTCAATAATTGTATGTTGTTGATACGAAAGACTATCCTGCTGCCAGCTCCATTTTGTACACTCGCTAGATAAAACCAAGTGGGGAGTAAAAGGACATCAGCAGCTGATGGTCATGGGGATTAGAAGTTGGGGTGCAAGCAGTGCACCAAGAGGGGTGCCAATAGTGATGCTGTGAGATAACCTCAGCTCCCATTGTTGTCATAATTTGTTCTTCTTTGAAGTACTATGTAATTTTCTTCCAGCCTTAGAGTCAGAAGTTTCATCATTCAGGGCTTTGAAGGATGTCTCCTGCTTCCTGACCTCCTGCTTTCATTCTGTCCTGGGTTGTGCTTGTTGTCCTCTGACCTGTCAGTGTGTCTGGGTTGTAGGTATAAAGTTTTTCCTGCCTGAGGTTCTCAGGTTTATATGACCTTCTCCCAAGCGCTAGATTTTTTTCCCAAGCTACTGAACTTTGATTTATTGCATTTAAACTGCCTAAAATTGCCCAGTGTTCCAAACACAGCAATTTATTGATCTTACGTTCCCTTTCCCATTGTCCTTTTCATAAGGCGCTGAAGCCTGTTGGTGGAGCAGGTAATGCTGCAGCTTGTCAGAAATTTCCCAGGATATCATGTGGTGGTTTGCCCACAGGTGATGCTCTGTATTTCTCAAGGGCAAGAAAGGCTACTCTTGAAAACCAGTAGGAAACAAAACATCAGTGGGTTGATTGAGCTGAAAATGTTAGTGCAAGGCTCAGTTGCAGTTAAAAAAAGCAAATGAAATACAAGAAATTCTAAGGGAAGCCAAATAGAAGAAAATAGAGGCCATGACTGTTGTATAAATCTGAATATTGTGTGTAGTTCTGGTTCTTCGCCTTCCAGCATCTTAAAAAAGATACAAAAGGTTCAGAGGAGGGCAACAGGGACAGTCAGAACCCCGGATTAATTTTATATAAGGAATGATTGAATAAACTAGGACTCTTACCTCTGGAAAAAGGGACAACTAGGGTGGGAAATGACCAGCATGCAGAGAAGGGGCAGAGCTCCACTCTTCACTGTCTCTTCCAGTACAAGAATTAGGAGGACATCAAATGAAGCTGGTAGATTCCAGCTCCTTTTGAACAAAAGGAGGCTGTAGCCATCTGGAGTGGTTAGTAGCTCTGTAAAGCTCATTAATAGTGGATGTTATGGATGCTAAAATGCATCCAGTGTTACGGGAGATTGGAGGAGGTCGTGAAAGAGGAATCCTTTGAAGTTTCCTACATACAAAGACCACACAGTCGCCCTGCTCATATGTACTTCCCAAGGGCATCTTCCTAAGGCTACCTGTGTTTAGCTGATAAGGATAATGCTGAAATGAGAACTTAAAACTTCACCAAACCAGCTAAAGCTGGACCTGGGTTATTCAGGTATTGCAGTGGTAGGTGGAGGGATAGAGCCTGCCCTGGTGTTGGCTGGTCTCTAGATGGATCCATCCTCTTTTTCATTAATGTCCCTGCCTGGGTGTTTACAGAGTGGTTCATTGCCATGGCAGCCTCGAAGGCATGCACAGAACGTCCAGGCTTTATGTGGGAGACCGTAGAGATTGTGATGAGGTCCCTGTGCATGCTTTCTTGGTTGAGGCTGTGTCTCCTGCACTCCGTGGTTTTGTCAAATAAAGGTGCTTTTGCATTTTTGGGCTCTTTTGGAGTAAGAGAAAGCAGGTTCTCTTTGCTTACATTGACCTCCCGAATGACAGAGGCCTAACTAGCCCCCACTTCATTTTGTTTCCTAGACTGTTGAAATAGCAGCTTTTTTGGATGTCCCCATATCTGGGAAAATTTCTAATACAGAGGCTTGGAAGATTTCAGATTTGGCAGCTGTTCTTACCTACTGCTGCTAGGATAATTGCAGGAACCAGCTACTTCTGCATCGCTGAAATTGTTGCCCGTGGCAAGTACATAAGTACATGTTGTTTTACTTACGGTGCATACCTTCATGGTGGCTACTTATTTCAGGCTGGGCATCCACACATGCTCTGACTTGGTCTGCCTTGAAATTTTAGGACATCTGAGTAATCCAGTTCTGAACTTTCCTGAGGAGTGGGGTCTGCAACGCCTGTGTTTCGGGATTGTCTCCATCCAGAAATGGTTGATCTAAGATTAACCTTAGTCACAGCACTGTGCAGGTGCTCAGCACTGTGCTGTGAACTGCCAAATCCTAAAGTAGTTTCTTACTTTAATCACAGCACTGTGCAGGTGATCAGTTCTGTGCCACAAATCGACAAATCTCAAAGTGGTTCTGGGGACAAGAGCTGAATTTTAACTGAAACTTAGGGTCTGGCAATGGTTAAAGTTTCTGCTGTGTCTGAGACGTATACTTGAGCCTGAGCTACCTTTTAACCTAGCTAACTAGGGTATTGCTAGGTGTGTAGCTGGGAGGAAGGCAGGCACTTGGATACTTACCCATACCAAGGTCTGGGTTGATGCAGCTATGTGGTTAAAATTGAGGTGGAGTAGATTTTAATCTTCATTCATTCTTGGGGATCTCTAGATGATAAAAGCATGTTGTATATAAGATTCTAGTTCATGTTTAAACTACTGGTTATTTGGCCTTCCAGTTGCAGGATTAAAATAGGATTGTGTTTTAAAATTATGGGGTGGGGGATGCCATGGTGGTATTATGTTTATACAATTCTCCATTAGTCCATCTCAGTTCAACTCTTTGCCGAAGCATTGGAAGGATTCTCAGCTCTCAGAAAACTGTCAGGTTAAACCTCAGGTCTATTTTATGCAAAGCTCTAGAAAGTAAATGTTAATAGTTCTCAGCCTCAGAAATAAAATATCATGCAGGTTTTTTAATTCAAAAAAAAAACCACTTAATGTAAACATTTTTTGGAAAAAACACTAATAAAATTTTAGACGAAATAAATTCTTAAGTACTGGCATTGCTTGCAGAATCTCCTTCCTCTCTTTGTTCCTTCATATTCAGTATTTGGGTTTCACACTGGTAACACTGATGCTTCTGGATGTTCCTGCATGTGTGGGCTTACACACATATGCATGGATATATCATTTTTATGATATGGCCAGAACACATCCTGTGTCTAGCATCAGGACTCAAGAAGATTGATTCAGCAAAGCAATGACTAGGGAGCTCTGTAACTAGCCAGTGCCAGTGTCAGTAACTAGCCAGTGGGATAGCAAAGAAGGAGCCTGGCTTCTGGAAAGACAAGGGACCATGGGATGCGGACCAGAGCTGGAAATCTGGGATCCTTTTTCCCAGTGGAATTAATCAGGGGCACTTTTGGGGGTATTGGTTTCTTACTTGGGGAGCTGAATGGGACCATGAAAGTCTTTGCAAGCAGCCTGTCTGGACATTGCTCTGGTTTCACCCTACTTCAAAGCTGTGGCTCACACCCTGACCCAGTCAGAAGAACCGTGATCATGTTATGCTTGATTCATTCTAATGTACATTGACTTCCCATATGTCAGCATACAATTTAAAAACCCCACTGATTGTCTTTTATCCTCTGTTAGGCATAAGCTCTGCTTGATTTCCCTTTAACTGCTACTTGGATGGAGACGTGACTGTGTTCTGTGCTCTGCTGCTCATCAACACCATCTAATGTAAAGCTTAGTGTTACGAGTCTTAACTTGCTACTGGACAGGCATTTGCCAGATAAGCCAAGCAGCCATAGATCCAGAGCTTATTTACCATCCAGATTCCAACTCTTCATCAGAAGGTTAGTTCAAATCTCCTCCTTAAGGATGCCTGTTTAATATAGCATTTAGTTGTATTGGTATTACTCAGGATTTCTTTGATTTGAACAACTGGTGCCATTGTGTTTTTAAATATCTATCTATATATCTTGCAGGATCATTTTTGTCCATGATGAATGCCTGTTTTTTGTACTTAACAAGTATTTACTAGGTAGGGAAGAGATGGTTTCCCATAGAAATATTGAGTCACTGTAGAAGACGGGATACAAATAACTGTAAATGTTGCAAAGAGAATCTGTGTTTTATGCGAGTCGCTTGAATAGATGTGATAGAAATAGAGAGGAAATATGTCTCACTAATTATGTTGCAGCATTTCAGCAAATTCAGAAAGAGAAGTAGTTGAAATAATTTCCTTTATTAAAAAATGTAGTGAACACATTATAAGGGACCTGGGTAACCTCTGACATTAGTACTGCATTTCTACATTCCTACTCCCATCTCTGTATATAATTTAGTGTACCTGTTTTAACAGTACAACCACTCCACAATTACATTCCTCAACAGGCATAAAATAAAATAAAGGTGCAAAAAGTCCTCCCTATTTAAATCCATGAATACCTTTTGTTTTTAAGGGTTTAAAGTTGAGATGACAAGTGATAAGTACTGGCAGCTGAGAGCTTTGCTCCACTTGAAATCTGCCCTGTTAGTTGTGGCAGAAAGTTCTCACCATCTGCTGGATGCCTCATGGTTTGTGGAGATCAGCTGGTGTTCAGTGCATTTCCTTTGGACAGTTGTTCTCAGACCCTATTGGCATGCAATGGAGGACTTAGCAGAGAGATTAAAAAGTAGCTTGAGGTTTCAAACAGAGAAGTCCTTCAGGTGGGACCTGTAGCAGTGAATGGAGTGAGCTCTGGTCACTCTTGGCCATGCAATGTGTGTTTGGTGGCTGAGCAGATATTGTCAGTCTCTGGTTGTCAGTCCAACACAAAGCCCAGGAGGAAAAATTACCAAGCGATGGGTGGGAACAGAGACTGAGGGTAAACTCCCAATTTGGAAATGTTAATGCTACATCCATTATTAATAACGCCACTGCGAAAGAAAAAATGCTTTGCTGCCAATGAAGCTGTGACACAGGGAAGTGGCAGGCGAAATTAAAATTTCATACTTGCCGTGGTCTTACAATAAAGGTTTTGTGATCCACACCCAGCAATGCCGCTATAAATAGTCTTGTTATCTAATCTTCCAACTCAGAATATGACAGAAGATTACAAGTAGGAAAACAGTTCAGTGTAGCTTTTAGCTATTTTCCCACTGCTTCCCTTGCTTCTGCTGGAGCATTGTGGCTGTGCCCCTTGTAGTTCATATGGAGACAACATTATTCAGAAGTACAGAATGTCACTAGGAGGAGGAGAGTTCAGATAAAACCCAGAAGATTTATGACATAGTTTAGATAAGGCCATGTAGGAACTGAGATGAGGGACATGATAATTCGCAGTCAGCGGTGTTTCTTAGGGTGTGGTGAGAACTTCTTCTTGCCAACTCCATTGGGTCAGATAGGGAGCGGGATATGTTTAATAAGGTGCTCTACATGATTGATTGCAGAGGGATCCCTTTTGCTAATAAATAATGCAGACACATCATACAGTATGGGCTCTGTCCACACGGGTCTATGACCTGATCCAAACCCAACAGAAAGTCCTTAGAAAATTTCACAGAGGCATAATGAGCACAGAGGAAAACCTCTTTTTCCTTTTGATCTTATATCCCATGGGAGGAGGAGTTGGCTGGTGGCAAGGATGATACCTCCTCTCCACCCCTCTCTCTCTGCCTTGCTGGTGATGAAAATCCTCGTTTCTGACCCTTCCTTGGAGCCCTCCCCAGCCTGTTTCACATGGGGCACCTGAAGTCAGTGAGGAGAGCTGAGCCCTAGGGAAGCTCCTCTTGAGCAGGGGCAGCTAAAAATGACCTTCTGCATCCTTTGTGTGTGGACAGGAATAACCCTTTCTTACAGAGGACTGCAGATTGCTTTCTAAGATTTCGTGCAGTTTTCCTGTGGCAGCCATGGGAGGAGGCGTGAGGGAGTATGGCTGTTGTAGATCTGGAGCCCCACGAGACTTGGACCATCCTCTTTTTGCTGTATGAGGGGAGTTAGGAAGACTTTTGAGTGTTTGTTCAAACCCCAGCACTGCTCACCTGCTGCAGGGTGACTTCCCCACCACATGGCTTGGAGGAGGCTCTCTACCAGCACCATGTCGGCACATGTCCAGGCAGCTCTGTGGAGCATGGTGGTGGGCACACACATGTTCTCCAGCCATGGTCAACTACAGAAATCCTCTTCTGCGCCTTAATTTCACTGTCTTGTAGAGGAGATAAAGCAATGACAAAACTTGAAGAATTAAGCCTCACTGTAGCTGTTGCAGGGAGGCAGGAAAGAGCTTGTGCTATCCCCTCATCCTAAAATAGGCTGATGTCTAGGGAGGTAAAATGCTTTATTTATATTTTGCACAACAATTCAGCAGGAGGAAGACTCAATTTATCTGTTGAACACAGTAGTCCTACATCCATCAATTCCCAGAGAGTTCATGTGATCCAGCCTCGGGATCCAGTTTTGCCTCCTAGGGAAATGCTGGGACTTGAGGGCTTCCCCCTGTATTCCCAGTCCGTCGACGCAGCTGAGCAGGTGTTCACCTCCATCTACCCACGTCACCTCCTCTCTCTTCAGCAAAGCATCGGCAGCATCCTTCTGAGAGGAGGCGATGGCGTTGAGCTACCGCTGACTCACTCAGCTGGGCACTTCTGTCTCTTGCAGCCCTCTGAAAAGCGTCTTGAAATATTGTTAAAAGTACAAGAGTTAGAGGATGTATCTGCCTGGCTGAACTGGGGCCCGATACTGCTAGCAAATTCTTTACCAGCCCAGATTCTGGTATTTCAGCTTAAATTCCGAAGCGTAAGCAATTACAAGCACTGGCAGGTGAAATGCTTTCTGGATGTGGGCTTTCTC
Source organism: Pandion haliaetus (assembly GCA_013401275.1). Classification (NCBI taxonomy): domain Eukaryota; kingdom Metazoa; phylum Chordata; class Aves; order Accipitriformes; family Pandionidae; genus Pandion; species Pandion haliaetus. The sequence continues at coordinate 485,392 of VYZV01002412.1, read as the reverse complement.
ATGCTGTAGCCCATTCAGAAGGAAGGAGAGTTACCTTCTCATGATTAGATTCTGCAGGCAGATCAAGTTTGCTATTGGAACAGAGGTTTTATAGAGAGTAAAATGCTCCCAGGTGTGCTTTTTAGTAGTGCTTCTGGGCTAAAGCAAGGATTTATTAATAAGAGGCACTCAAACTATATTATGCACTGAAGCAGAGCTGGAACAGGGTGCTTTTGCTCTGATTCAGGGAGCTGATTGAATTCAGTGACAGATGCCAAGTGTTTATGTCCTTGCCTGAGTTTATCTGTTAAATTTGAAAGTGTTAAAAGCAGGAGTTATTTTTGGAATAAACATATTAAATAGTGATGGAGAGTTCCAGCTAGGTAGTGGTAGGATGGTGTTTTATTATTATGTGTTGTTGTCCAAAGTGTACTGCTCAGACTGTCAGAATAAAAAGCTGCAGGGGTAATACATTGCTCTAGCTTTGCACCAGAATACTTGAGCTGAGTTCAGACAGCCTGGTGTCTTTGCTTGTGACATTGCTTGGTATCGTGAAGAATACAGTTAAATTATATTTATTGTATATGTACAAATGCATATAATATATTGTTAAACAATTGTAATATTTGCTGTAAAGTTCCTGACAGTTGTCCATATTTCTACATTAACAGGGAGGGGGTGTGTGTGTGTATTTTAAGTATGTTTTTTAGCATATTGACAAATGTCCAAACTCTAGAGAAGCTGTTACTTGCCTTGGAAACCATTGCAAACACACCTCTTGGTTCCTCTTGCTCACTCTCCCTCCTACCAGTAGTCTTTTGTGCTTCTTTGTTTAATTTATCCTGTAACTTCACCTAAAATAGCCTCTGGCCTTTATTTTTGTTTATAGCTCTTAATAGTCTTAAATGCTTTTGATTTCATTGTCACCTCCTTAATGAGTATTTTACCCTCTTAGTCATTATTTAGCCTTTTAATCTTTCTATGGGCCATCTTGAAGCCCTTGAATGGTGACTTTTTACAGCTCAACCAAGACTCAGGGTGAGGATGAACAGCTGACCCATAAACTTCAGGCAAGTTGTTGCATTTCCAGTGCCTCTGAGCCATCTTGTGCCTCAAAAATTAATGCTACTTACAAATTGCCTTCTGCTGTGCTCCACCAAATACTAAGGTGCTGTAATTATTTACGACAGTTAAAATCTCCTGATGTATTCAAATAAAAGCCAAACATATAGGGAAAACATGTCCTGTGGGAAAGAAAAGATGGCTTGCTTTGTCTGCAGGTCACATTGACAGGCAAGCTAGAAATATGTATAAGAGATGGAGACCTAGATGTGCTAGATTTAAGGGGGAACTCCGTAGCTGCTGCCACTGGATTATTTTCAGGTGTTTGGATGAGTGAATGACCCAAATATAGTTTAAGCCTGTGACTATTTCATTTTAATAGCAATGCAAATACAGTAGGTGAAGGCTAAGAGCGCTGCATCTAATTTACCAGTGTTGCTTTAGCAACATCGTGCAGGATGCAAATAGTCTCCTTGGTAACACTTCCTAAGTGTCATTAGATAAGCGATAGTTATAAACACGGAAGCAGATCAGAATGAGACATGCTCTTGTGCTGTGCCTTTTTATAGCCCCAGACATCACGATTAGCAGGATGGCAAAAGGAGAGAGGAAAGCTGTTTTGAGGATCATAGCGCTTGTTAGCGTTTTATATATTGTGCATTGGAAAACCACACCAGTGGTGATAGGGTTTTCTGTCTTGGTTTAAGTAAGGTTTTAAATAAAGGGAGAGTGTTGTCCCTGCCCAGTGATGGCACCTGTCAGAGACATACACTAAGTGTCCTCCTGCCTGCCCAGGGGATGCAGATTGCAGATGTTAACCCTTCTGCCCTCTATCCTAATGGCATACTCATGTCTTGCAAGTTTTGAATCTACAGATTAGGAAGGGGAGAGGAGAGGAGACCTCAGAGCTCTGTGTGAGTGTGACCCTCCTGTCTTCACCCTGGAGAGGTTGTGGAGGTTGAGGTGGTGGTGGAGGATATGCTTCTGGGCTGGGATCAAGTACAGGATCTGCTCCCCTTCTGCCAACCTTCCCCTGTCCTGGTATCACTTACCTCTCAAGAACCAGATTTGTGTTTCTCTGTTGAATTCTGAAGACCCTTTCCTAGGGATCAGCAACACAGTAGGGATGAAGGTGAGAAATGGGGTTACTTAGTGCTTGGAAACAGTGCAGTTGTTTCTGCTATTGGCATTTCATATAGAAGAGAGTCATGAATTGAGGCAGCTTTTCTAGCTCTAATGATAACTGATTTTTTTCCTAAAGCCTCAGCTGCTGGACTGAAGGGATTACATGAGAATCCTAGCTTTTGTTTAACCCCTCCTCAATTTTATATACTTCTCTGTTACAGAGAAAAGCTGCAAGGTATAAAAGGAATATGATCTAATGGCTCAAAACCCAGAAAGTGTAGAAAAGAACCACCAATGCTTTTGTTTTCAACTGATCTTTATTTTAATCCCACTGGTTGATGCCTGAGGATCTCATCCAAGGAATCTGAATGCCTGATAATGTCAACTGGAGCACATGAAAGACAGTGGAGAGCCAAGTCCCCAAGAGGATCAAAATAGGTTTATTCTGGTTTGGGATGAAAGTCTGAAAGAGCAGGTAGTTATATTTTATCATGAGCTTGACCCTGCTTCAGTAAAGGCAGACAATTGGTGGACTTCTGCATTTTTTTGGAAATCCTCTGAACCAAAGCTAAGGCAGACATTTTTAGCAAAACACCTCCTGATCTGTGACCTTCAGGTCCACACACAAGTCCGGTGACTGGAGACTGACCAGTCCAAGGGTCCCTTTTTCATTTCAGCAGTGTGCAGCACCTTGCACATTAGATAGCAGGCAAAAGACTGACTGCAATTTTTCCTATTCTAGTGCAAAAGGGAATTCAAATATCAATAGTCTCTCTTTACAAGGAAAACTCAGAATGAAAAAAAAACCCAACCGTCCCCCACAGCCCTTTTTTGCTACCAAATCCTCTTGGAATTCATCCATCTTCATATCGCTCATATCTTGTGGCCTCTGTTGTAAATGTCAGTGCTAATTAATGAGACCTTGGCCCTCCATGTAGTTAAGATGAGTAACAATCCAATGTTTGTTTGTGAGATGGGTGCCCTTACATCTCCCCTTCCCAGGGGAAAGCACTGGGGCTGTTAGCCTTGTGCATGACAAGCTGCAAGAGGCAAAGTCCAAACCAGTGCTCTACCTCTGTAATGTCAAAAGCATGCAGGTGAAGCTCTCCTGTGCTGGGTGAGAGAAGCATTTCCTAAACCTTTTAGAGATTAAAATGGAATGTCTGGGGAATGCCCTTACTGAATTGCCCCCATCCCATCCCTGTACTGGGCTCCTGGGAGCCCACTGAAGGCACTGGTGAGTTTTCTGCTTTGTGAAGGAGACCTTGGAGTCGCTGGACCATGGGGATGCCATTCCAGCCCTTTCCCTGCACAGGGTAACTGCCTTCATGCAGTGGGTCTTGGGTTTGATTTGAAGGCGAAGTTTGTCTCTGCATCCAAATTGTTCTGCAGTAGAGGGACTAAGCAGCTGTTCCTCACCACCATGGCCTGTGGCTTAGTAGGACATGGGAATTTGGACAAATGACTCAGCTAAATGGGAGCTCAGCCCTCAAGCTGCCCTTCCTTCTGCTGTATGCAGAATAGAGCATTTCTCTCTAGGACAGCCAAGTTGCTGTCTTTCTGCCACATGTCATTTGAATACCGAGTTCTTAAACATTTGTAGGCATCATTTTTCAAACCAGCTTGGGATAGGAAAATGATCTTTCACCCCGATATTCCTGGCATGTTTTCGATGCAGAGATGGGGTGAAGCTCATGCTTCCTGGAGAGGATCAAAGGGCAGGAGGGGTAATCAAAGATTTTCTGCATGCCCTCTCATGGCACTTTGGGGTCTCCAGGTAAAAATGTATGGGGGGCAAGGAAAGACTTAAATCCTCTCCTTGTCATTGCTTAACAGACATGGCTCTGTGGTTCAGTGAAGTGAAACAATCCAGGAAGCTTTAGACCTTATTCTGACTTGGTCTAGCTGAAGAATTGCCTGGCATTTTGTTCCCACAAACACCATAAAATGCAAAGCACTGTCATATGTGACATTAGCAGACTTTCTCATTGGTCACAGGCCAGGGTGGAGTTCAGTCTGAGACTCAGTGTCCATGACAGGTAGGACCATGCCAGCTCATCTGAATGTGTGCAATCCTTTTTTCACCTGTGGGGATCTCAGGGGGGTACTCTGCCCACCCCCTGGGGTGGTTGATGCAGCTGTGCTGTAGCCTTGACCTGAGCCAGCTCAGGCGCTTCTGCACTTGCACTGCAGTCTCATCCTGAATAGCACCTCTGCACGACGCCAGTTCATTGCCTGTTCAGCAGAAAGAGCAATGCTTTTGTATTCCCAGCCCTGCTTCCTGCAGCACCTGGGTTTTTCTTGGAGATCTCCTGTTCACACATAGAGCCAGCCCCACTTCTGGGGGCTGATGGGAGCGCAGGGCCCCACAGTGAGGCTGTGAGCCAGAAATCCCCCAACCTTACCTTGTGCACCCGAGACCAGAGGGCTCTTGCCGTTGTGCAATTGCAAACTCCCTTTAAATTGGTGTTTCAGTACAAGCAAGGCAGCTCTGGCTTTTCTGAGACCTTGTGTTATTTTTTTGTCCATAATGGGAATCAGGAGTTTCACACCCCATTGTGGCTTCCTAACCCACAAGAAAATCCCTTCTTTTCTCTTTTGATCAGTTTTTTTATTTTGCAATGCAGCCTCAGTTAGAGGTGGGAGAGCAGTGCGGGATCATGCTGTGGCTCTGACGAGGGATGCTCTATCCCATCTGGGGCAGTAACAGATGTCGCTCTGCAGCTCCTAGCCTGCACAGCTCCCATCCCCTGTGCACTGGCTGCTCCATATCTGCCAGCCAGGCTGCCCCTGCCAGCTGCCCAGGGCCAGCTTCTGCCCCTTGCCCACCTCCTGGCAACTGGGGGGTGGTCTATAGACGGGGACTGAAGTATGTCCCCGCTATAGGAAGGCACCCCAGTGCCCAATCCAGCACGTGAGATTCCTCTCTCTAACCTCCCTGTCCTGACCTCCAGTTCTCCCTTTGCTGCCTGTTTCTGTGAATACACTCCTTTTTTTCATTTCTTCACAGAAAAACAGAGGAGATTGCATCAAAAAATCCTTCCCAAGCAGCTGGGGCAGCTATGGGGCAACTCTCCCTTTGGCACAGAAGTCCCTCATTCAGTATTCACCTCTGACAACAGATGACTTTTGGCCACCCTCTTCTTGTTGAGATGCGAGTGTTAGCTATCACTTGCTGGGCGCTTCCTCTGCAGCTGGGAGCCGCTTTCATGCTCATGCAGTCATCTGCTGTGTCTCGGACTGGTACCCCTCTGTGTTATTTTTATATTTTTAGTGGCCTTCCTTGTGCAATAACATGAATTAACTTTTTTTTTTATAAGCATCTTCTTAGCAGAATATTAATATATATAATTAAGATAGTATTTGGCTCTTGAATCGCACTGTTCATCCCAAAACTGGCTTAATTACACAGCTGCTCCTCTAGAATGAGGCTGTGTTTGTTTAAAAGCTTAAATATGGAGATAGGGGCAAAATTTCTTCCTCCAAGGAGAAAACCTCCATTTCAGACTTCTAGTCATGTTGTAAACGGTGCCTTCTCTATTTTAAGGAGGGGAAGAAGTCAAGGGAATGGTACTGCTGATTTTAATCCTCTACATAGGGAGTGAGCCACAAACTCCCTTCATTTATTTTGGTTTTTTTTTTTCTGCATTACTGAAGGTAAAAAGCTTGAGGGTCTTGCATTCCTTGGATTGGTTCACATGCGATTCCTCTGATTTTCCTCTCTCTCTGACATCTTGAAACTCAGGTGTCCCTAGCAGCCAGACGAAATCTGTTGGATAAGGCACCTGCTTTTCACCAGCTTCCAGTTTGCAAACCATAAGAATAGCTTTAACAGCAGCCTTAACCTCTCGGTGTTACAACAACATGGAAGAAAAATGCCTCCAGACAAGTCTGCAGGATTACTTCAGCTTTCTGCAAGGCAGCTGAGAAGTTATGTTCAATTTTGCTGTCAATTCTTCTGCTTTAAACATTGCTGCTGTAAACCATCAGCCCTTCCTGTGAGTACATTCGTGTTTGGAACTATGCAGTAAATCAGATTATAGCTGCCCTTTATTAACTCTGATGCACAGGATTTCAGCAGTAGAGGTTTGATTCAGAGAAAATGAATGAGGATAGTTAAAGTCAAATATAAATAGAGCTCATTAAAAAACAAACAAACCAGCCTCTGTTTCATTATGTGACTCTTAACTGCACCATGAGAATAGAAGTAGCTCTCATTAAAGTCCCCTGGCAGCCTTGTTCTCTTCATCTTCTTCTGCAAACTGGCTCACGAGCTCCTAGGAGCTCTTGGGACATGAACCCAATCTGCACCTTGGAATGGGAGAGGAAGGGAGAAAGCAAACAGAAGAAGCCTGCGTGCATGTGCACACAATAAAATGAGCATAGCCCTGCCAGCACATCTGCATCTCACCCGAGCACCTAATTGCGGCTGTGCAGAGTACCACCACTCCCGTGCACCTAAGAGCCCTCTCCTATGCTCTCAGCAGCACCTTGCCCTCACCTGGCAGGGTCAGGCTTTGTGCTGTGGGTGCTGGTGCTGCTGCGGAGCCAGCTCTGGGCTTCCCCGCCACGTACCACGGCAGCTGGCTGGTACCTGGGGACGGGCTGTGTGGTGGGGTCAGGATTGCTCTCCAGATGGGGAGGAGACCATCCCCTCTGTGCTCCCTGACCACCACAGCAAAGCCCAGCATTGCCTGTCAAATGAGAATAAGCTCCTTATTCCTGAGCAGAGTCTGTGGGGAGCCTCTGCCCTTTCAACACCACAGCCACAAGAAGAGCTCAGAGTCTGATTTACACCCTCACCGTCCCTGTGTAGGTGGGTTTGTTCATTTCTGGTGGGTTTTTAAGTACATATGTTTTGGGGGAAGGGAGAAGGTAAAAAAGCAGTGATGTAGTCAGAGCATGGAAAAAATCCAGCTACAGTAACAAAATATAGTGTATAGCAGTCTGTGCTGAAGAAGGAAAGGTTGCAGAATGGTACCCAAAGCTTCCAATTCACTAACATACAACCAACCATTAACTTTAACAAGGGTTCAGCTATTGCCTTAATGAATAGGACATGCTTACCTTCATGAGGTCCTGAGCATGCAGGTACAGTGAATGGGAGAAAAGTTCTGGAAATGATATTGGACAGTGTTTGAAAGGAAGACCTGTAGTTCTGGAAAAGGAAGCTACTTTTAAAGCAGAATTAAAACATATTTTATTTTAAAAGGGGTCTATTAAAGAAAAGACCACGTGAGTCTCATTACTGCTAGTGTAATAGCACAAGTGGGAGATTAATATTCTGCTTAAGGGAATAAAACTGCAATATCTCTTGAGAAAATCTATTCCTACATGAACGAGAGAGTGCAAAAGCAAATAGCAGCTTTATGCTATTTACGATTGCACTCCTGGAACACATGTGGAGCCTGCAAGGGACCTGGCTGTACCAGCTGCACTTTTCTCATGGTTTCCCCCTGTTACAAGCACCAGTTCAATCCCAGCATTAGTAGCACTGGGAACACGAGGTCACAGAGTCCTTCCTATTTTAAAGCAATGCATCATCTGCTCCTGCTCCCTTCAATCTTAACTGGCATGATGCCTGAGTGCCCGCCACAAGGGCTCCCACCATTCCAACTTTATGTGGAAAACCATTCCAAAGTTTTAATTAATTTTAATTCATGATTGCAGAGCAATTTGATGTGTGCAGATGGAAATCAGGAGAGAAGTGTTAGTTTGTTGTGCTTTAGTATTTTTTATGTATACATACGTTTTACAAAAAGAGTTGCAGCTTACTCAGAACCTGGACTGGACTGTGCCTGACTATTTAATTACTGTTCACACAGAAGTAATTTGCAAAGTGTTAATTTCCAAAATCAATGCACTCCAGTCAAATAAATATTTAATGCTTCCATCTGCCATTTTTAGGTTAGTTACCAACCCTGCTAGATGAAGTCTATGAAACAGTTGTCTGCTGTTGACATAAAGAAGGGTTTTGAGATCCAGCTTTCACGGAAACCTAGAAAAAAGCAGATTTACTGAACCTAGTTATATTCTCTTTTCTAGATTAAATATGGATAGAGAGAATGTTGCACGTGGAGACAGGTTTATAGCAGGCAGGCTCGTGTAAAATTACATCCTCATTTCATGAGGGGAAATACATTAAGTCTTCCCTAGTGAGACTACGACTGCAGATCCTAGGTCTGTCTGAATTTTGGGAGGAATCTAGCTGGAGTGTGCAGCATCTTTTCCAGTGGGAAAAGCCTAATAAAGTGAAGGGCACAGTGGCCATTTCAAAGAGCAAAGAGGAGGTGGAGAAGCCCCCTGCCCATGCAGGCAGGAGGGAGCGTGTGAGTCTGTGCAGGCAGCTGAGGCTCCCACGGGTCGTGGCGGGATGTCGACCTCGCTTTCTGCAAAACTGGGGACAGCAAAACATGTCTCTCTCCGGCTGCGTGGCAGACTGTTTAATTACTGATATTCATGGAGGATTTGGACCTCTCTGGGTGGGAATGCCCTGTGCCAATGCAAATGTCACTGCTCGTGGTACAATACGGGGGCCTCGATGATTAGTTCTGTTTTGCTGTTTTTCTAGTATAATTATGTTTAATTCATGTGTTGTTTCATCAAAGTGTCTGTCACTCAGGGCTTGGCCTCATCTTCTTAAATAGCTGGATATAAAATTACAATGTGTTCCTCCAGTGAGACCATATTTCTAGAACATCATGACAGCTTTATTATGACACAGGGCTTTCTGTTTAGCTGAACTGATACACTGAATTATCCTTCTAAAAAATCAGAATCTCTTGCGGTTGGATCGTTAGACTCGTGCCATATTCCGTACAGGGTTACTCTAAATCAACATAATAGGGATCTTGTGTGGTGGCCTTTAAGCTTTCTTCCTGGGTCAGGGTAGGCCAGTAGTTATATGGGGGGCAAATTGCAAAGCGCCAAGCAAAGCAGGGCTGACTTTCCAGCAGATGTTCTCTCTTTGAGTCCTTCACCAGCCTAGTGGAAGCTTCCAGGGATTATTCAGAAATTAGTGAACTAGCGGGAATGACTCTTGTGTCCCTGTGGTGCCTAAAGCTCCTATAGGAATCTGGAGGATCATTGCTGCCAGTACCACCATGCTTTAAATACCAGACTCCAAATCGCTGGTGTGGGCTGCTGCGAGGTGGGTGAAAGCCTGTGCCTGTAAATACGAATCTGTAGTTTAGATAATGGTTTTAGCAATGCATTCAAATTATTGCCCAAAGCTATTCCCCACTATACTCTTGCATGTAAAAAGACCAACCTATCTAAGCCTAATTGGACCCTAATGAAATTGTTTCCTGTAGCTTTATGTTGTGCAGCTGGATGTAGTAACTCCAGCTAACGCACTGGGTACATGCAACAACAAAGTTCTTCTCAATGCACTTGATGAAGTTGCTGCTGTAGTGAATGGAGGGCTTTTGGGATGGGTAGATGTGCCAATCAATCTATAATGAGACTTCTGGATTAAAAAATTTTGCTGGATTATGGAATAAGCTTTTGAATTGCTACTGTGATGGGCTACCCTTGTGTAACCAGGTACTACAGTCTCTTTTTGGCTTTCATGTGGGTGGTGATGTGCCAGAAAGGGAGGAAAAAAGAGAAGCATGGGAAATTGTGTTGGAAGCATAATTCGCAGTATTGCTTTGCTGCAAGTCCCTATTTTTTTTTTAAGAAGGCTTTTAAACTTTGTGGGGCAGGTGCTGAATGGCTGCTCTATGGCTTGATTAACCGGCATCTAACCTCAGGAAATCCCCAGTGGTTGGAAACGAATACTAAATTAAGCAGTCCGTTTGGCTAATGGCTGTGCCTCTACTGCCTGTAAAATGGTGTCCTGGGCAGTTTTCTTGCTGCTTTTACCTGATTTCCTGAGGGAGCCAGGACCGCTGCAGTTAGGAGAAGTGCAGGGGGGCAGGAACTGTCTCACTGTTTCTTACTCTTGTTTTGGACATGTGTGTGGTGGTGGGGCAGTCCTAAAGAGCACAAGACACCTTCTGTCCCCATTGCCTCCTTTGCAGCAACCTCTGCAGGAGAACAGAACCTGAACACTGCAGAAATCTGCTTGTTAATGTAAGACAGCATGGTCTACTAGTCACAGCAGGGCTTAGTGAAGATAAATCCCTCTACTTGATGTTCCCAGCTCCCCCACGCAGATACCAAGGCATTTCACCTTTCGGTGCCTCAGAGTGCCTATGCATAGGGATAAAGGAAGGAGAGGAGAGATGTAGAGTTGCGTTATTGTTTCTATAGTCTAATTCTAACCAGAACCGAGTGGCAGGAAAGAGCTGGCAGTTCTCGGTTCCTGCTGTTGTCATTTAGACCCAAATTAGTGACTCAGTGTGAGTTCAAAGGAGGTTGGAGGTGATCAGTGTTGCGTCTGCTGCAGGCCCCCATTTCCTCCCCCACCACTGGTGACCACGTGACAGAATCCATTTCTTTTGGCCAAAAAAAATTTTTTCTTCACCCTACCTCTTTGAATGGTTAGTTTTTGGCTGGGTCAGCTCCCCGTGTGGGCTTGCTGTGCCATGCGATATGTCCTGAGGCAAGGCATGGGGCATGGTGATCTGGCCAGGGAGAGAAGCCAAGTCATCCCTGTGGAAGGATTGTCTCATGTGACTTTGCTGAAAATTGAACTTCATTGGAGGGGTTCTACTGAAGACTGAAGGCATGTTTGAACTCAGGGTGTGGGTCTCAGGGTGTGGGTTGTCATTTGACCAGCTTGTTGTCTTGATTTGATGAAGTTTTGTGTAATTTAGGGGAGATTCTCTTCCTGCTGACACCTCTTCTACTCTCTGTGACAGCCCTGTGCATGCAGGACCTTCCTGGAGATGACTGTATACACGCTGATTTGCAAGGCCGTCCCTTGCAACCTCGTGAAGGCAAGTTTCCCAGGGCTGTGATTTTCATGTTTGTGTGAACCACGAGCCCAACTGTGCATCACGAATTCAGCAGATGAAGCCAATGAGTCAGCCTTGTCATACTGTTTCCATGGATGTGTCCTCCACCACAGGAACTGATCTCCTGTCTTGCACAGAGGCCAGGCAAGACTGCTTGGTTTGTAGAAGAGCGGGCCTCTTGCAAGACAGTACTTTGCCTCTTCATCATCTCACTACAGAGGCCTGATTGTGATGCCTCAATCGAGGAACTTGCTTCCAAAGACCCTATTAGTATTCTGCAAAGAAAACGTGAGTGCTTTCTTCATTGAGTCAGCTCAAAGGCCTAGTGTGTGTCAGCTATTGCAGGAAATAAAATGGCTGCTGGAAAAAATAAGCGTTTTTTTTAAACTTATGTTCTGCATTGAATTATTTACCTTCAAAACATAAGTTGATTTAAAAGGATGGGGCCTGGTTCAGGAGAGCAGTGCTGTGAGAGCCAGCAGCCCCCCAAGCCTGCTGGGTGAGACCCCTGGGTACAACTTGACTTCTGTAGACTCCTGCCGGGAAGCCAGCACAGAAAGAGACTTGTAAAAGAGATAAGCAAAAGCAGGCTGGGGAATAACAGTTCTTCCATAATACTGCATTTCCTGGGTATTAGAGTAGTTCTATGATACAGGAATTTAATAGTACAAATCTGGCTGATAACCATTTTGGTAAATAATAATGAAAGAACTGTGACAGTTCAGCTCTAGCCTGACTAATGTAGTGATAGTATCTATCGTGAAGAGAAAAATGAAATAGCACAGAAAGTTCCTTTCTGCCATTTGTCAGGTTTGCAGATGTCATTGGGTGACATTCAGGTCTGTGCAAGTGACCAGCACACACTTACACACCTTTGGGTCTGTTTTAAGTGTTCTTAAAAAACCCCTGTTTCTATGTCCTAAACCTTTGTGCTTGATGCATTTCACCCATTGTACAGAAAACAGCGGCCTCCTTCCCACATTTAATGTGGGAATTGCTTCTCTCTAACAGGCAGGAAAGAGTGAGATAGCAACCCAGGCAATCTGTTTCTCCTTTACTACATTAATAGCATTCACTAGTGTTAAGAGAACTCTGCAGCCCTGGGCAGCAGTATGGGTTGTGTGTTTTTCTTATTTAATGACCAAGAGGAGCCAGAGATAGGTGATAAACTTGGCTAAACATCAAGTGCTGAATGAAAGGGCTTGCATCTGACCAGGTGGGAAATGGCAGGTTCATTGCTGTGCCTTCCTGTACTTCCCCAGGCATACCTTATGGCATTAAAAGCTTGGAATTATTTTGCTTTGGGTGGAGTTAATTGGAATTAATTGGAATGGACTGCCGAGTCATCTCCTCCAATCTGCATATTAATGCCACCTCACAGCCTTCTTCCCTTCCCATCCAGTCTGAAAGCAGAGGGATGAGAAGACTGTCTGGTAGTATCGGTGTAGTAGAGGGGGCTGTTGAGGGTCTGAGGCCTGGCTCCCCTCAGCTGTGCAGTAACTGCTGGGAAATGCTTCCTTCCACCAACACATTTGCTTTGCATTTGCCTCTTCTGGTTGCAGCCAAGCTACCCTACATCTTTCTTTCCTGGATAGACACTGACTATCTTGTGTGACTAGCTCAGGAGAGGTCTGCACTGAGCAACAAGGAGATGTTGGGAGCGCTGGTTTTATCTGCAACTGTGTGGTTCCTAATCTGTAGCCCTGATGAATTGTCAGCTCTACTTTCATTTAAATAATGCTTCTTAGGATGAAGAATAGAACATAGAGGCTAACCCTGTTCTCATTTACTTGGATGGGAGCAGGCTCTGGCTTTCAAAGTGGTAATAACCAGTGTTGCTGGAGCTTATTTTACGGTAAGCCAGAAGCCCTATCTAGGATTATGGTCCATATGCTCTGGTGCAGTAAGAAATACGCAGGCTCTGCCTCAGAGAATGTGCACCCTTCTTAAAATGGTCTCCTATAGATCTGTATAACTTGCCTGTCAACCTTTAGTTAGCTCTGTGTCAAAAGAAACAGTTTTAAGTGCTTGTTTTTAAAGCATAACTAAATTAATGAAAATGGCCACTTAAGTAAGGTAATGTTATTTCCAGCTTTCTAAGAAAGTGTTGGAAAGGGAAAGTGCAAACCTTTGCTAGATTTGGCAGCTTCCTTGGAAACTCTAACCCTGTGTGAGAGTGCATTAAAAATAATGCTCTCTGGCAGCTCTTTTGGAGCCTGGAAGGTAAAAGGTAGTAACTAACTCTGTGTCACAGACTTCTTATGTCTTTGTTAAATCAGAAATCATGAATATCTCAGACTTACTACTCAAACTCATGGAGAGGAAAGCAGCTGGTCACACTTAATTTTAATGGCATTTTAGTATTACATTCTTCTTTCTCTTTCCCCAAGCCCTGTGATGAGGTTTGTGCTTTCATACAGTAACGCAGGATGAACCTCACTGTCTCTCTGATGGCCAATTCCTGTGTGTAGGTTTGTTCGGAGCTTCTCTGCTGATGCCTGCTGCTATATTGTCTCTTCAGCTGGGACTTCATCCAAGTTTGTAAGCAGAGACAAGGCTCAGCCTCTGAGTTCGGACCTAGCTTTGGAGTTTTCTTGGAGTGCCAACTGGCCGAGTGTTGGGTACCAACTGTACCAACTCTGCTAATAAATCACACTGTCTCAGGTGATAAAAAACAGTTTCTAAATCTAGGATACCAAAGAAAGTGGTAGCTGCTATTCAGTGGGGAAATAGATTTCCCACCCCCCTGTTGTTACTAATCAGAGATGTGTGTTGCTGGAAACATCATTGTTACTTTTTTAAAGTCTCTTTTCCTTATTGCATAGAGACTTGTCTATTCAACACTTACCACAGTGCAAGAGTATTAGTAAACATAAGCTTGTTGATATTTGGCATTCTGATTCTTGACTGGAGAGAAGATCTACAACTTAAAAGGGGGTTGGAATAATAAAACCCCAAGTGTAACCTATGCTTGGGAAATAACAATGGTTGATGTTAGCCCTGAGGGTGTTGGGTTTTTCACTTAGCAGTGAAATGAGATCCTTGAATGAGAACTGTATAATTGTGCTGGAGCTTTGTGTCTGGGGTTGTGGCTCCCGTTCATCTTCAGTGTGATGTGGGACCTGAAGAATTGCTTTGCTAAAGACACTGAGAGGTGGTGATTTTACAGCTGTCTTTAGTTATAAGGCCTCTCTCTGATTCCCCTAAGTATAAGTGGTTTCTTTACTGCTCTGCTGCAGGCGGGGTGATTTCTTTTTTTTTTTTAACTCTTTGTTAACTATCAATGAAATATGTTCAACAGAAGCATCCCTTGAGGGGCATGCTGTACCTCAAAAAATAGATCCTTTTCTCATTGTGCACAAATGTTTTACATTAAGGAGAGCTGGATGTGTGATTCTGGAAAGGAAGATGAAGGCACGAAGGCTGGTTTGACACGGGCGTGCATGCAGTGGTTTAGTGACACGCATCCTGCTTTCTCATGTTCATTATCCCACCACTGTTTCAGCTCTCTGGCACATGGCTTGGGTCCTCAGCACATCCTTTATTTCTAGCACAATGATTTGATGCTCTTTTGCAGTTGACTGCATTTAGTCCCTTGCATCAATTCTGGGTACCTGGTTACTGGAAAGACTAACAAGAAATTCAGAAAAAAATAAGTATATGGTTATCAATTGGATGAAAAGATGGATTTTAAGAGCAAAGATTAAAAGAGCTGAGTATGAGTAGCTTTGCCAAGTAAAGACTAAATAAGTAGATATGTTTTTACTGTACTTGATGGGTGCAAACATGAGGAAGAACGATTTAAAGTCCTCACTGGATACAGCAAGGATTAAACGAGAGAAGACTTAATGTGGTTAGTAGGTAAACTTTGAGACATCACTGTGCTATAGAAGCCACAGGCCTTGTAACATTAGTCTTACTGATTCAGCTCTTGGGTAATAAATTCAGTCTAGGAACAATCCTTCCCTAGTAGAGAAAATTAATAGATTTGGGCCTGTAGGTGTTATTCTGATTTGGTCCCTGCTACAGTAAGTCTCCTCTACTCTGAGTGCTCAGTGATGGTGTGCAGCCAGGCAACAATGCTAGCCATGCAGGGAGTTGCATTTTCCTGGATAATGGGATGAAAAGCTCTGAGATCTGTAGCAGAAAAGCACTGTATAATTGTCCAAGGAGGTTGATGTGTGCTACCCTACCTTTAGCATGTCCCCTGTTACCCTGTTACAAACAGCTTTCTTGGCTGTTGTTGGTGTGGAAGGTGGTGTGGCACCTCCTCTCACACTCTTGTGCGTTCCCAGCCTCAACAGATAGACAGCTGGGAAGACCAGGTCTTCAGATGTTGATACTCTTGGGATCTTCACAAGGGTTTAATGTTGCTCTCTCTTTCCCTGAGCTCTTGCCCAGCCATCTTGCTTTGCTTTCAGTGCTTTCAGCTTGAGCCTCTTTCTCTGCCCTTTGTGTCAGTGGGGCAATGAAAGTGCTTTGTGCAGCAGAAAACATCCTAACCTCCTGAGGGATGGCACCATCGTCTTTTCCCCTTCTCCTCCAACACAGCTGTATGCATACAAGGGTGTTAGTACCCTCTTTTCCCACCCTCTGTCACCAACTGCCTAGTAGGGCTACAGCCCCTGTGAATCACTGCACTGGAGAGCCTCTCATAATTAAAAAAAAAAAAACAAAACCAAATACAAAACCAACCTGCAAAATAATCTTTCTTTTCCACCATTTTCCTAATTTTTATTTCTAGGGCTCTGGCTTTGTTTGCAGGTGAGTTGGGAAGCCCGGGGCCAGCCTGCATGGAGCAGAGCTGGTCCTGTTGGTTTTGCTTCAGCAGCCTCTAGTGGGGAGAGTAATTCGGTCAAAGCCGGGGCACAATTCCTCGTGTATTGTAACGCTGCTAACTTTGTAGACCAGCCAGAGGAGTGAGTTAGTGTCTGGAGTCTCAGATGAACTCTCTTTTAATCTGTGTTGTAAGCAAAGGCTGATGCGTAGAAGAAAAGGCTATTTTTTTTTTTCCCAAGAGGCCAATGTGGGCGATTTTTTTTTTTTAAAATTTCAAATGTGGGGGAAACCAAACTATCTGGATGTGAATGAGTCACTTTCATGAGTCACCAATAGTGGGAAGAGGGGATTTAATATTTGTGAATCAGAAGCAAAGTACAGTCTGTTCCTTGCTTGGTGTGAGAGAGAAAATAATGGACAATTTAAAAAAGCTACTTACTCCCCAGAAGAGGAATAAGGATCAGGTTTTAGACCCTTCAGCATCTCAGACTGAATGGTTGCCACTGCTCCTGGCACTGTGGTCCTGCTGGTCCCTTGGCCAGCTGCACCCAAAGGTGCTTGTTACCTTTTGGCAAACCTTGGGACTTGTGTCCCACACTTTCTTGGTGTGACCTTGGGCATGCCTCCCTACCACTTGTTACTCATTTTCTCCTCTATAACATGAGGCCATTGCCAGTAATTTAAAATTTATGAAGAGACAGACTTTGTGCTTTCAGCAAATGCAGGCGAGTGATGCAGGCAGAGGGAGAGGGCGGCAAGCAAACAGCGAGGTGGTAAATCATGCCCTTGCTATGCTGGTAACTCTTTCAAATGCCTGGTTGGTGCTGCATTAAGAGTGTAACCACCCAAAATCTCATGAGAAGGAGGGTGTAGGGCCCTGCTGATAAAGGCACCAGGGCGAGAGGCCTGGGAGGGCTCAGTCCTGCGTGTTTTCTGCTCAAAGCGTGCAGGACCCTGCGCACGCAGTGTATGGTCTGTGGCTCCTCTCTCCAAGGCGTGTGGGTTTTGATTCGGACTCAGATTCAGAAGACGAGGATGTGTGGGGCTTTCCCCCCGTGTCCGCCAGCTGTCACTGTTGCTGCACACACCCGGGGCGGCTGGTGCATTTTGTCTGGCTGGGATTTACAGCTGAGCCTTTCCTCACGGACACCCCTCCAGGCTGGGCAGGGGCCCCTTGGGATAGACACCATGAAATGTGTAAGATGATGTTTGCTGCCCCAAAAGTCTGAGGATGTTTGGCTCATGCGCGGTGTAAGCAGGAGTATTTAGCCTCATCTTGACAACCTGTTCCTGAAGCTGCAACTTTATTGCCTATTAAAAGGCTCTGTAAGAGCTCCAGAGGTAATTTTAGTGCATACTTATTTCCCCCACTTTGGGTTTAAGCGTTTTAGAGATTTATTTTTTTTTTGAAGGGTTGTTACAGAACTAAAAACCCCGCAAACTGCTGCTCCGATTAAACAATGGTTTGTAAAACTGAAGGGAAAAAAGTAACAGTAAATTAGGAGCAGTGGTCACAGCAGGATATGGCAGGCTTTGGCAGCGTGCATACACAAACGGATATCCACATACCTATCTCTGTGTGCATAGGTACTCAACTTCTTCCACGTTGTATTCTGTGTGAATTTCCCTGGTTTAGTTGAATTAATGAGAACTGCTTGTGCTTGTAAAGTGAAGGGGACGGAGTTTTGCCTCCCCGATGGGAAATGGCTCAGAGATGGAGGCATTCCTGTGTGTGCTTGCTGAGGGGTACTCCAAAGCTACTTGTAGAAGCAGTTAGCGTCTCAAGGTATTGCACTTTTACCATCTGAGCTGACAAACACAAAATTAAATTGGTACTCCTCAACCTAAGACGAGAGTTGTCTGAAATTAGCCTGATATTCACCCTATGGTTTAAGAGACCATATACCTATATTGTAATCAAGTTTTGCTTCGAGTTTAGATATCCCAGAACTGAGGACTGTGTCAGCAAAGTGTTACTTGAGCTAACTATTGAGGTACTTTGTGGAGATTATGCAGCTGCAAAAAAACCCACCACACCATGTTTTACATGTAACCTTGTTTTGGATTTGAGGTCCCGATACTTACTGAACCAGATTCTGCTGTGAGAGATACGGATATAATCTGGAAGTCACGCCAACCCTCAGCAGTGCTGCTCTAGACTTGCAGCAAAGAGCAGCATCTGACCTTTAAAATTTAATTCAGGTAAAAGCAAGCACCAGTCTACACAAATTTCTCCATTTAGATTAGATCCTGCCTCATACAAACACAATTCAGAGGAGAAAGCGAGCTCCTGGCAGACGGATAATCCCAGCCCCTGCCTTGTGTTCACGCACTTGCTGTTGTGTCCTTTCAAACCCGTGTGTTCTTGTTGGTTGTGTCCCTTGAAGCTAAGCATTAAGAGCAGCAAAGTGATGTTTTTCAGTAGTTTTCTCAATTCGTGATGGGATTAGAAGCACTGACTACAAAGGGGAAGAATTTGTGGGAACAAGTGGCCATGCACAGCCAGAGCTGCGTGGGGAGTCTCCTGGGCAGAGCTCAGTTGAGTTTAAAACGGGTTTCTTCTTTTGCATCTGTGCTACCGCGTCAGTCAGACCCCTTCTGTGCTAGGTGGCTGTGCAGCTGGGGCAGGAAAGGCATCTTTCCCATCTGCATTTCTGCTTTTAATTTGGCAGCGCAGAGGCCTGATTTGCTGCCAGGTGCGTAGCTGTGCTCACCGCCGTGCCTGCACTGTCCACATCGCTGTGTGTCTGTACCATGGGCTTGGGAATGCAGCAGAGGCGAGTTATGATCAAAAAGGCCATTTGTTTCTCTAATAAGGTATTTACATGTGCAGTTCAAATAAACACAACCAGAAATAAGGTGTCCTGGTGCGTGCTTTGAAAACATCGTTGGACTTGGGGATGTGGAAGGATGCTGATAGAGTTTGGTCCTTTCCGAGCTCTCTTGCTGCCTCTCCTTGCCTGCAGCTGGGTGCTGCTGCTCAGCACTCCTCCAGACTATTTTTAATTGCTTTTTACTGATGTGGTGACTTCTGACTGGAACTGCAGGGAGCCAGCAGTAACGCAGGCTTGTGGTCGTGCTCCCTGCACAGCAGTAACAGCGGGGTCGGTTCTTAGCTGGGATGCCTCCTTGCTTTTCTGGCTACAGCAGTCCTCTGCCTGCTGCAGCCCCTGTGTTTCCCATGTGGGGTGGGGAGCTGGCACCCCACTGCACTGGCTTTTGGGAAGAACAAGGCTTCTCAGTAGCTTAATTATGGGGAAATAACATATTCATGGGACTGATGGGACTTAGTCTTGATTTATGCAAGAGGAGCTGGGGATGGGTTTCCTCTAAGTGTTGGTGAATGATGGGGTTTGTGCCCTTGTTGACTTGTAGGACCTTCCCTTGTTTCTCTTCTGTCTCTCTCCTTCCTGCTGCAACCACAAGAGAAAAATATCTCTCTCCTCCCCCTTCTCTCTCTCCGTAACCTAAAATCTCTCTTCTCTCTCTCCCTCTTTAACCACAAGCACTGTATTGAAATTCTGTTGCTGAATAAATGTCACATCCCAGGCAGTATTTGTCTTTGTTTTCCATATTTCTTTGGCACATTGAGGCTTATCTTTTTCATCAGGATTGAGTAAACAGCCTGTGGTTGTGCAGAGATGGAGAAAAGCAAAGGAAGGGTTAACCAGGCAATACCCAGATACTGCCAGCTGGGATGTGAGCATATGCCCATGTGTCAGGCAGAGACAAATTCAGTTTGCCTAGGCTGAACCTGAGTAAATAAGCTCTGCTGAGAGGTGGTAATATTAGGTTGAGCTCAGCACTGCACAAAGTGATCATACAGCTTCCACATGGCTTGGGGGACAGATAGAGTAAGGCTGCATCTGTTCAAGGAGTGCAGCCTAAAAATGCCTAAGTCTTGCTGTACTAAATAGCAGTGCTGATAGTTAGAAAGACAATGTAAACAGTTTAAACAACATGAGGGAAATAAAGTGACCTGTTTCTATTTACATTCATGACAGCAGTTAAAAGATACAGGCTATGTAGTGTAAGTTGGCTGCAAAGCAGTGAAACCTCCTCTGATCTGATGTTTAATAGACAAGCTTAAAAAAAAAAAATCTGACTTCTGCACTGGCAAAAATAATGGGGAAATACAATATTAAGACTGCCATGGGACCACAAGTTAAGCCTGGTCCACATTGGGAGAAAACTGGAGGGAGATGGTGTGGTTGCACCAGTGTGACTTGGGGCTTGCACGTGTTTACTCCTCACTGAATCCGTCCCAAAGACTCTTAAGAAAAAGGAGATAACCTGGTGCCGGCTTCACTGTGGTGTGGTTTCCAAAAGAGGCTGCTGGCTGCAGGACTCTCCTTCATCTGTACTCTGGAAACAAACAACCAATTTTTCATTTTTAGTGGTTAATTCTGAAAATATGAAGGTCTGTTTAGTCTTGTCTCCCTAACATAAACCAGCCAGAACAAGGCAGCTTGAGGGGAGTTTGCAACAAGTTCCCTTATTTGGAATAATAGTCACTGTTGTAATGTGGCAGCCGTGGGACTCTCCCACTGCAGTGGGGCTCAGGGGGTCAGGCTGGTCTTGCAATGCATCATAGGGCTGTGTTGGGGGAACCGTGGTGATGATGGACACATTCGAGGAGGCACGATGGGCTGGATTCTGTCCTGTTGGTTGCACCAAATTTGTAGGAGCAGGTCGTGATGTGAATGGGGCCAGGAAACATGAATGCAGAAGAAAGTAAAATTTGTGTGGAGCCAAAGTTTTTCATGTAACTTCCATGGCTGTGATTTTCTGCTTTCCTTCTATAGGGCATAACACCACCCTACAAGCTCTCCCAGGAAGAACTCCCGTCCCTTGCCAGTCAGGTACTTGTGTGTAGGTGCCACCTTTGCAGCATCCTTGTGTCATGGCCATGAACAGGCTGGTGCAGTGGCTGGATGGCTGTGGACCTGCCCAGCACCTCCCTATCGCTGCACTCCTTCCTCCTCCTCTCTGTAGCTGTCCTCACCCTGCTGCTCACAGTGATTTTGATCCTGCGGAAAGGACCAAAGAATGGCCCTTTTGCACATTTTGTCCTTATTTTGCTCTCTTTTTATCTACAAGCATCAGATTTTCAGTAACTTGCTAATGGTGTGAACTTGCAAGCCTTTCAAATTTGCAACTTTCTGTGATCTGAAATGACATCCCTTCATCCTTGGCAAAAGGGGGACTGAGTTCTCTGAGTTCCTGCTGAAGGCGTGCTGGGAATTAGGGTTTGGTGAGCAGGGCTCTGCTTGAACTGTGGCATGTTCTCTATGTTGAGGTCTGGTTACTATTTACCTTTGACAAAAGCAGAAAAAAATTAAATGTGCATTTCATTCCTATATATGGCTTTTAAGTTAAATTATTGTCCCTTATGCTGAACTATTTATTTACACTCTCCTCTAATGCTGTCTTTCTTCCTCCACTGGTGGTATGAGTCTTCTTTTGCTCAGCTGCTGGTGGTGAGAGTGCTCTTTCTTTCTTCCATGTCTTCTACTGTTAAAATACCTTTATTTGTTCTCTTTGTTGGAACTGCATTTCACGCTAATATTGTATGGCAGATGCTAAGCACACTTAGAATATGATGGTGCTTGGATATGCATTCATCACTGAAAGAGCCCATTTTTTTTATTTGTTCAGTAAAGCACTAATGACAAGTTCACATCCCAGACAAATTCTGTGTCCTTCCAAGAGTTTTTGCAGTATCAATAAACTTGGTTTTAATGCAGCTGTTTTTATTAAATTTGTTCATAAATTTGGAAGGTAAATTTGGTTATGTAGGTAGATATTTATCATTTCATAGTCTTCTAACCAAATTTCCATAAATGGAGTTTTAAGCACTGTCTAAATTATTTCCATGCCATCTCAAATGTTTCACAGACTGTTTTCACATCCTAATGACGATTCTAAGACAATGGAAGTCTGCATTGCCATGAAGAAATGTTTCCTTTTCACACAGCATTTTTTTTTTGAGTTGCTATAATCACTTGTATTCCTGCTCAAGGTGCTTTATAAATTCTGGATCTGGTTCAGCAATCCATCCCTATTTAACAAAGCATTTAATCGCATGTTTGAATTATACCTGCTACAAGAGAATAAGTCCAAGTTCACGTCAGGAACAGAAGAAGACCCAGAAGAGCTTACTCCCTGGCCCTGAACTAACTAGGGGATCTCAAGGGATTACTGTGAGTGCTGCAGCTGCCTGTCCAGGGTTTCAGCCATATTGCCACTCCAGGATTTCTTTCTGAATGAATTAAGGTGGGATTTGTGGAGCTAGAGCTCATCTGAGACACTCTCTGTTCAGCACTTGTTAAATCAGTGAGTTTTGTCAGAATTGCTGCAATTAGTTCATGTTCTGTGCTTGGAGGATGGAGCAACGTGGAAGCTGTCCTGGCTCTGGGGATAGTGGGGCATTTCTAGGAGCAACCCGGTCCTGTTCAGACTGCATGGTCCCACACTGTTTTGGAGCAGCCAATCTCTTTACTGTTGCCTGCTTACTCAGATGAGTGGGATGAGCTTTTGTAAATTTGCTCCTTTTTTAATCTTTCCATTACTAACACTTGCTCTTAATTGACAGTCAGAACCACAAGAGTTTATTCCCCCTTTCCACCCACCTTTCCCTTTAAAACTCCCACTTCCAGAGCAAGCAATAATTACAGATGCCTTCAGATTGCTTTGCTCTCTCTGTAAACAGAAAGCCTGACATCTGGCATATTTTGAAGTTACTTTATTGAATCTTGATTGTTCCTGTAAATAGAGTATGTGTGTGTCATACCTCAATGGCAGTAAATAGATATATCTCTTCCTGCACAGAATGAATGGGAGATGCTCTTCCAGGCAACTCTGTGGTGGCCATGGGCTGGAGAACTGATGCCCCCAGGACTGAACATGTGAAATAGGGACTGTTTCCAAAAGAGTGGGAGGGCGTATACACGCTCATGACTACATTGGTGTTAGAATACCGGTAAGAATGGATCGTAAGATGGATAAATAGTATAGATGGAAGAGGCAAAATGCTGTTAGAGTTTAGGATTGAGTCAGTTTTAGGGGAAGCCTTGTTTTGATAGGCAGATGTGGATGGGCATAAAGCTCAAAGTATCTTTTCCAGATTTAAAAGCTTTAGTTTCTTCTTTTTTTCTTCTGTAAACAGAAGTTCCTTGCTAGGGTAGTGTGAAATTCTATAGTTTCCAGTATGAGCCAGCTGTTAAAGTAGGTTTTATTTTTACAAATTGGGAGATAACTCTGCAGAGCTCCTCACATTTCTGTATAGTTGAAAAAACCAAAAGCTTCTAGCATGATGCTGCGGAAATCCTATATGTATAGCATGAAATTCAAAGACAGCCAATGGCATAAGAACCAGGAGAACCAACCTGGTTTTTAACACGAAGGTGAAGTCAACTTCTTACTCCTCGTAGCAATCTGGCTAATTGGTGCTGTTGGGTTTAAGATGGCATTTCCTGCCTCCCTATAGCTAAATGTGGCCCTAAAAATCATTAACAGAGGCTATTTTCACAGCTTTGTGCCAAGGTGAAAGTGTTCCTAACTTAAAGGTTGAGGAAGAGGCAGAGGGAGGTGAAATGATTTGTCAGGGATCATAGAGGAAGGTTAGTAGGGTCAGGAATTGATCCCAGGTATCCTAAGATCTCTTCTGACTTTTCAGCTGTGTTGGGGGAAGCAAATCTTCTGCACTTACTGCAGGAACTGAAAGAGGAAAAAATGTTTTTGTAAGTTACATTTGGTATAAACACAATTCCTTTTCAATACTTTGTGTTTGTGCATGTCTTGTGACAAAGAAAGACTGAAATTTGTTATGAAGGGCTATAATTCTTGCACATCAGAGGGGCAGGGATGAAATATTTCACTTAATCTCTATAGCATATTCCTTATTTTCCTTGCTTTGGTTACATTTTTGTGAGGCAAACTATGAATTCCCTCGCCTATTATTAATTTATTGTTACTGGAATATAATAGCACAGAACACAGTTTGTCCAGGAAAAAACTTCAGCAGGGAATGAGTCATTGATGGTAATAAACTTCCATCCCTCTCAATAGACCATAGGACCATTTAGAAAAATGTTTTTGCCATGATTCCTGAATTGCTTGTGCTTTGTACAGCAGCTGGTAGAGATAAAACTGAAGGGAGCTGGGCAGACTCCCTGTCTCCCCTCTATTACTATAGCATGTTTCTGAATCATACACAAAAAATGTTTTTGGTATGTAAAAGTGACTTCGGAAAAGCAACTCTGACTAGAAAACGGCCAGCGCTGCAGTGAGGATACATTCTCAGAGCATGATATTGAGTGTGATATCTACCATATATATAGTGTTCAGGGAGTTAGCAATGCATCGACGTGCAGAGCTGAGCTCTCTTGTGTTACCCTTCTGTGAGATGTGTTATCTCCTAGGAGCCCTGGGGCCTTCAGGAGGTGAATCTGAACTGAATCAGATAGTGTTTCACAGCTGCTTGTCTTAGGATGCAGCTTTGCACGTTATTGTCTGTCACCTCCATCTTGTTTGGTGTGCAAGATCTCAGTTGCAAAAGGCTGGTCTTGTGTTTGAGCTGTGTTGCATGTTCCCTGCTCTGCCAGATCCAAGTAGCCAGGAGCAAATGCCCCATTTGAGTCCAGAAGAGTCAAATGTAGTCTTGGCCATGATCTTTTGCTCTCCCCATGAACAGGCAGTATAGCTAGTGACTGGATAGATAATAAACACCTTTTGCGGATGTTGGATCTATTAAAAATAGCATTGCTGGAGCATGAAGAGCATAAGCAGTCCCCAATCAGAGAACAGTTTCTGTAGCATGGGTCTTCAATATGTGGTGGGAAGGGTTAAATGCTTTTAACATCATTTCCAGCCTTCTTCCATCAGGGTCCTTTCAAGGCTCCTGGTCCTCCAAGATGCTACTGCATCTACAGGGGTGGGTGCATTGTGGCATTGCTTTCCAGAGTATTTGGGGAGTTGTGTTGCTATCAAGAACTGAGCATGTAACCGTGAGGGCCAGATTCTGTACAGCTCATTAGATGGTGTATTATGTATCTGTGCAGCAAGCTGCCCCCATCACTTTAATTGGCCGAGTTATGTAAACTTCCTGCCTGAAGGTTTTGCAACCCAGCCCTAAGTGAATGGGAAGGAGTCGGCGTAGCTGCTGTGAACTGTGGAGCTACGGTTGGACAGCCACTTTTAAAGCAGCTCAGTGCAAATGGGAAGCTGTATTTCATAAACAGTAAATGAACCCAGCTTTGCCTGAATAATGCTTTTATTTCTAGTTTATCATATGATGGCTTTAGCTGACAGATTTTATGATTCTAGCAAGCGCAATTGCTGTTATCCTTTAGGGTGTGTTTTCATTGTAAAGCCTGCAATTGGGTGACTTTCTTGAGTGCTGTGATGTTATCTGTAACACTGCCTATTGGAGTGCTAATACAACCTTTTTTCCTTTTTTTTCTCAGTAGAGTAACAAGGCTTTTTTTTTTTTTCCAGGAGATAATAAGGTATTTTGAACTATTTCATCATTTTTATCAGTTTAATGGATTTGAGATCTTTCTTCATTAGAAGCCTTGGTAGTTTTCACATATTTGCAAAAATATTTCACTTCCTCCCAAGTGTAGCACTGCTTCTGGAGTGGCACACAGCAGCGGCACCACAGGTGCATATGCAGCCTCCCCCAGGTGAACGGTGCACAGACAGTCAGGCTGTGCAGGTTCCTGGGCTGTCATCATCTCTCCTACAGGAAAGCTGAAGGGCTATCCTGCTTAAGTATCTTTGGGTTTATATCTCCTTTGCCAAAAGAAAGAAGATTTTTTGGAAATGCTATGACACTATCATGAGACTGGTAAAACCTCATAAAAAGAACCACTTCCTTCCCACCTTCAACAAACAAAGGCTTTTCAGTGTTATATATAAAGCTCCTAGTCCACTGTTAGGACTTTGAACATCCTGCAGATGCCTGTGTACCTGCCTTCCTGTTACTTACTAGAAGACACAGTCTGTGTATCAGCATCTCACACAGGTCAAGGTTGCAGGCAGACTTCTTGCCTCTCATTCCAGAAGGTACCCTGCTAAATATTTGATGCTGCCCACTTGCTAGGGTTTCAGGCTCCCTCGTGTCTGCTGTGCTTTCCATCCTTGTTCTCTCCATTAGTATTCGCAGGAAAGCAAATTGCACATACATAAAAAAAGAGGTATTTGCGTTCACAAAATAGATGTTTGTGTACACCACTGCTTGTCCTCTTAAGTGCTTCCTCAGTTGTGGAAACGCTTGATACAACTCCACAAAACTGCTCGGGTGTATCACTGTTGTTGATGAGATCCTCAGGCATGGAAATCCCACCTCCAGTGCAGAGCTGGGCATCCTGGCATTTTCTTTATGCAAACTGCAACAGCTGAAGACTTGGAGGTGATGAGTCTTGTGCTGTGCTACTGTAAGGGATCTTGTCAACTCATTGGAGCAGATGGGGCTGATGAGGAGGTTGCAGAGGTGAGAGCAGAGCTGGAGCAGATTGGCCCTGAAGCACCCAGCATCAGCCCAGTGCAATGCTGCCCACTGCGGGGGAGTGATATTTCTTGCTGCTGCTACTCACTGAAATAGGTATTGCTTGGGAGCTGCTCTGCTTGCATACGGCCCATCACACTGCCTGCTTTTCCTCTGTTGCTGTGACCTGGAGCATCACTTTGTGTGATGCTGTCTTGTCTAAGCCAAGCAGCAGGGCACTGGCATCCTCCTGGGCTGTCTCCGTTTCTTGAGACTTCTTTGCTCAGTGGGTGCCTGACTGATGTCTGCCTAACATGCCATTGACTTCTGTGGAGTAATCCTGATTTGTTTTTGCATAAACAAGATTGAAATTGGGCTGCAGCACACAGATTTTGAGATTGCAAGTGAAATACATTTTTCACTCTGGAAATCCTAAATGTTGTAGGTACTTAACGTTGGACAGCCAAGTGGCTGGTGGTGACTGGAGACCCGACTGTCAGGGGCTCCGAGCTCTTGGCCCTCTGCTGAAAGAAAATGGGAGCTGCACAATCACAGCACATTTAACAGCCACTGACATGTGTTTTAGGTGCACAAATACTGTGTTTGTGACCAGCACCCAGAAGGTGTTTATTCCCTGGCTAGGACTGGCTTCATTTGTTTTATCGTTAATTGTTCTATTTCTATGCCGGGACAGGCCAGCACAGTATAAACAGAAGAATAATCCGAGCCACTGCAGTTGTATTTAAACTGGTTGGAATTCATAAAGCAGAAGAAAAATTATTATGTGTAATCCTGTTTTACGTTTACCTAATGAGCTCATTGAGTGGCAGGAGAGGAGCTCACAGTGAGATGCGCTGTGTGCACTCTGTGGTGGTGCTGACATACAGTTATGTGGTTGTTAAGGTATTCTTCAAAGCTCACATTTAACCGTGAGATAACCAGGATGAAGTCAAGGGAAGGAAAGGGCAGAAGGTAAAAGAAGACAGAACATACTTTTTTGGACACCTGGATAACTGCTGCATTGATTTGCAGAAAGCATTGTGCTGTGGGTACAGGGTATCCAGTGTAAAAGTGTGAGTTGCAAGTGCACGGATACCCTCTTTCCCCTGGGTACATGCTGCATCCACAGGCAGTCTTGATGCAGGGACTATCACAGACTGCTGACCAGCTGCAACAGGTTTGCAGAAAGCCCAGGCAATTTGGTGCCAGTTCTGGATAGGCTAATGAATCTTAAAAGCCTCGAAAGCTGTGTGGGGAATCTCTAAAGAAAATAAATGTGGAGTGCTGGAGGGAAGGATGGCTGGATGCTGGCAGTCTGCCATCCCCAGGTCTTGCTGGCTGCCGTGCTCAGCTGCCCTTGTAAGCCATCAATCATTCATATTCCTGCGGGATGTTCTCTTTTCCAGGTCCCTGCTGACCACGCTTGCAGGTTTCTCTCTTTTCCCAACCTGTGCAAGCTCCCGTGACCTCTTCTTGGTCACCCAAGTTCAGCACACAGCACTGCTGCCATGTAATAGTAAAACTCAGCAGTGCCACATCTAACAGCTGTGGCATTGCTTGAGAGATACAAAAGTCCAAGGTCCATCTAGAAACACAGTTCATGCCAATGCTGTGAATATACTGGGGAGCTTTTGCTAAAGTTGTGTTGCTCATGCTACGTTGAAAGAGCAGTCCATGCTCTGGTTGGGCTCCTCTGCTCCAGACCCACAGCATGGGAAGATCTACTCCTGGTCTTGTACAAATCAGTGGAAATCTTGTTACTGAATTCAGTCAGGACAGGGCTCAGCTGTAAAGTTCCTTCTCTGCCGGGAAAAAGGTGTTTGCTAGGTAGACATCACTAATTTTGTAATCAGATCAAAAAGTTTCATTTCTACATTCCACTAAATATAAGGAAAATGAGTGCTGTCCTAATTAAATCTAGATTTTAGGTAATGGGGGTGTGTGCTGCCTGGCTTTGTTTTTTGTCTGCGTAATTATTGGACATCTGGGCCATAAGCCACACTGGACATCTTTCCTAACCTAAAATTAGTGGGGGAGAAACTTTCTCCTAAATTTCGTGTATTGCTAATTTAAGCCCAGTGTGTTTGCCTCCCTACAGGAATGGGATACCTTTTTGATACAGGAGGAGCCTTTCTGATACAGGAATTATTTATGTTGTTTCTTGTCTAATATAGATATTTTGCAGCACTTGTCCCTCTTCAGTGACTGGTATGGCTTTGCTATAAGCTTTTTTTTCCTGTCTTGTTTCCTACTTCTATGATTATCTGATGGCTGCAGCACGTAGTGGTCTGACTATCTGCAGTTGGTTCCCATTCTTGTATGTATTTTTATCCTTTTGAGCTAACACAGCAATTGCTGTCATTTTCACTGAAAATTAAGCATACAAGTAGCCATTGTCACTTGTTCTCATTTTCTGCCTATTCTTCAGAATCATGGCAGATGCTGAGATGTAGCCAGTGCTTAACACTGAACTCTATCATGACCAAGTGGAGAATGCTCATAGTCTGTGAAAGGAGTTTGTGTTCCCAACAGCTTCCTAGTGGATGTGTCTCTGGAGTTTACCCAGGTGACCTCAAATTGTGTTGTAGGTGCAGGATAGCAGGCATTCATTTAAAAGGCAGAGAAGTGATCTGTTACATTTCATCCCAGAGCTCTGCTCTTTCAATCAAGAGTGGGTCACACACGATGAGTGAATAGTGGGAAGTTTGTATAGATATTTTGGAGAAGAGCTTCTTTTGGGTATCTCAGTTTATCTGCATTCAAAGTAAAGGTGTTTTAGCAGGTCTGTGAATAGTAGATGTTGCTCAGTTAACATGGCATGTTTGGTTAGCACTGTGTTCATTACATTAAACCTTGAAGAGGAAATAAAGCAAAGTTACTGTTTACTAGCAAAAGCTGGGTTTCCCCCTGTGGCAGGCATCTCTCTCCAACACTTTAAAATCATTGCTTGGTTATAATATTTTACTGTTTGAATACACTTTAAAAGGCTGTTAATATTTAAATCTGCACCCTGAAATGTTTTCTGCATGGCAATTAGAGTGCAGTCAGAGAACAGCACTTCAGCTTAATGGCTTGTGAATTCAAATTGTAGCAATGCTGTATTCTAACAAGTGTTTCTGCAATTTTCAAGAGCAAAGACCAGTGAAAAGCTAAAATATTCACCATGTTGGAAAATATCTGTCTTTAATCTGAGTGTGGAACCTGAAGTATGATGCGTGACCCAACAGGACTTTATCTTGGGTGGGAGATCATTAGCTGGATGATATAGCCTGCCTCAGTTGACTTCAGAAATAATTCTACTTACTAAATAAATATTCTTACAGATCTTCCACTCGTAAGAATGGACTGGACTGGAAATTGCTGTATTGAGCTGTTATAGGTTTGTGTGGCGCGGTTTTCCTTGGTGGCAGGGGAGGGGGGCTGCAGAGGCGGCCCCTTTAAGAAGTTGCTGGAAGAATTTGCTGCCCCAAAATGTCGGATAAAGATAAAGAATTCGCCGCCCCAAAATGTCGGACGCGCGTGCCAAAATGTCGGACCCCCCTCTAGGCGGGG
>VYZV01002412.1:440759-455150 GCA_013401275.1 Pandion haliaetus | reverse complement strand
CCCCATCCCCTGTTCCCCTGCGCCGCTGGGGGGAGGAGGTAGAAATCATTGGGAGTGGAACTGAGCCGGGAAGGCGGGAGGGGTGGGGGGGAGGTTGTTCTGATGTTTAGTTTCCCTTCCTAATACCCTTGTGTTTTGTTTTTGTTTTGATTTGTAGTAAATTAAATTGATTTTGGTTTTTTTTCCCAAGTTGAGCCTGTCTTTTGCCCGTGACCATAAGTGGGGAGTGATCCCTCCCAGTCCTTGTCTCGACCCACAAGCCTGCCTTTGTATTTTCTCCTCATCCCAACGTGGCCAGGCGAGGGGGTGGGGGGTGAGTGAGCGGCTTCGTGGTGCTTTGTTACCGACTGAGCTGACCTGAAACCACGACATGAGCATATAATATTTCAGGCGTAATCATCATATATCATACATGATCATAGAGACTGTAATCATCCAAATCATCATATAATCATCCCAGTCCCCTGCAATGACTCAGTTTTTCATGTTGGCCTCTTTCACACCTGTATCAAATTTACTTTTCATTAGTGCTTGTCAATATTCTTCAAATGGGCAGGTTTCCCTTGCCCATGGAATTTATTTATTAGGGGCTATTTTCTTCAGGATGTGCCAAGTTTGTATCCTTGGAGTCTGCTCTCCCTGTGCTGTCTTGTGCCAGCCTTCCCAGTGCCTCTTGCTTATTTATTAATTCTTCCTAGTGATTACATATCCTAATTAGTGTGTTCTCTCATTTCACTTAATGTGCTATGGCCATCTTTGGGTGATGTGACTGGGTGTGCATCTGTCCATCAAGTGATCCTATGCATACCTTGGCTAACTTCCTCCCAAACACAGAGGCATCTGTTCTGTAGAGTGTAATTACTGGAAGACGTTGTGAATATCCTTGTAGCTGCTAGTTTCTTCCTGTCAGCTCAGCTACTTGCATCTATTAATGGACTTGACTGATGGAATATGCACTATTCTCAATCAGCTTTTAAAATAATTCCTGACTATTAAATTATTTAATAATTCATTTCACCCACTTTTTCATATAATTTTGGATTTTAGCTGATTTCATTTATTTTATGAAACAAGTCTGTCTTTTTCTGAGCAGACTTTTTTTCTATAACTGTCACTTTTCTGACATCTGGTAAAATATCTCCATCATCAGTCATATTTTTCCATTAGTTCTCTTTCCCAGCTAATTTTTCTTGTAATTGCTTTAATTTTCATGAGTTGGGTCTTTTTATCATATGCATTATTCTGTAATTACTGTTTTGAACTTACTATATTTCACATGCCAAATGCAATCAAGTTGAGGAAATGGAAGCACCTGGCTGCTACTATTTTTGTTCTTTAACTCTTCTTTCTGTGTGAAGATGAGATCTGATATGGCGTTTCTTCCCTTACTGGAGATCTCAGAAGGTGAATGTTCAAATTACAGCTTAGCTTCAACTAAACACTTGGGTTTTACAAGACGTGGATAGGAGCTTGTTGCTGATGGCATTGCTGGGTCAGGCACTCGCTGCTATGGCTCTGCGTTCCCAAAGCAGCTGCCAGCCAGGCACCCATCCCCAGTGGGGCCCTCCCTGTTGTCCT
Source organism: Pandion haliaetus (assembly GCA_013401275.1). Classification (NCBI taxonomy): domain Eukaryota; kingdom Metazoa; phylum Chordata; class Aves; order Accipitriformes; family Pandionidae; genus Pandion; species Pandion haliaetus. The sequence goes on along the minus strand of VYZV01002412.1, from coordinate 453,572 downwards.
TAGTGGAACCTCACCTGCAAAAGTATTTGCTCTGTCTTCTCCCCAGATGACTTCCCAGGCTGATAGCATTTGAGATCCTCACTGTGGATTTGAGGAGCCTAGCACTTGGCTTGTGCTTTCCTTGCCGCAGCACCAGGAGTGCAAAAAACACAGTGCTGCATCTGACAGCATCAGGGTAGCTCTGAAATAACTGGTAAGAAGAAATAGCCAGTAAGCTCCTTTATGTTTTGCCTCTTCTCCTGGAGAGTCTTAAAATATTCCAGTTATTTGGTGAAGTAGCCTACTTGTCATGATCTCTCTGTATTGATTATCCTTTGTGTGATAACTAAGATGCCACTTAGGGCAGGCTCTTGATGCAGTGACACTTCTGAAATGAATATTGCTAACAAACCTTCCCTCAGGAGTAGATTCACCTTTGTGATGAGAGAAGCTATAGCATTTTACTGCATGTTTCAGCAGGCTGAGAGCTTGGACATCACCAATTAGTGTGTCTCATTTGCTGGGGGGTAATTAGTTAAGTAACGGGTTATGTGCCCATGTCTTCAATCCTTTAACTGGATCAATGACTTAACCTAGCACAGCAATTCCTAATTCCTTTATGAAACTTTGCTGAGATCCTGGACTCCCTCCAGTCCAAGAGGCTGCTGCTTTTTCATTAGTGGTTATCTAGGAAAGCAGCTAAGAGCAGCCTTTAGAATTGGTGTCAAGAGTGACGTTAAAGGAATATTTGTTCTTATTTGAGGTGCAATAAATAATTTTAAAAGCAATGAATTGGTCCGAGAAAAATGTCTCTATCAATCAAGTGCCTGCAGCACCCCTCTGCCTATGATATTGATCTTGCCCTGAACAGCTAAGCTCTAAAACAAAGATATGAGGTATGACTGCTGGAGATTTCAATGAGATGATTTTTTGGGAACCTGTTTTTTTAAAGTGACCTTAAAAACTGATAATTAACAACTGTATCAATAGCTATATTTGGAAAGAAGATTACCTGAAAAATGCCTGCCTGCATGGTTTATTTAGTGGCTGAGGCAGGATTAAGTTCATACAGTTGTTTGAAAAGAATAAATTCATTTGCATGAAATCTGCAGAAAGGTAAGTGCAGTATCTGTTAATACCAGCAGACCAGACCTGGAAGCACTTTACTTGCTAGAAACTGAAAATTATTTTGATGATAAAGTTTGAGAAGTAATTTGGAATTGGCAGATGCGACTCAATAAAGACAACAGCACAGTGCTGTTCTTGGACAGAAGAATTCATGGGTGCAGATAAATATTAGTGCAATGGGGATCTGGGAGGCAAACTCAGTGAGAAGTGGTGTAATTCTGCTGCAAAAGAATGAAATTTTATTCTCAGGGGAATTGGCAGAAACCCCAGAGCTGGGCTGGGGCAGTTGTTCCTCTCAGTGATGGGGGCTGTGCTGGCATAACATGTCCAGTTTTGGCCAGCACGCTTCGAGAAAGATGTGGAAACACTTAATAGAGCCCAGACGAGATGAACAGGAACATTGAGGCAGAGGGAACTGTTTCCAATGAGAAAACTGTAGAAAGAAGTGGATTAATTTTCTTTGAGGAGGTGAAGGGAGGTGAAATCTTCCTTGGAGAAGACTGTGAGAAAGAGCAGAGCAATCCCCTGTCCTTCAGCAGCAGGGAAGGGGCAACCAACTTCAGTAGAGTATTTTAGTCAAATCTTTGGGAAAAAACTTCTGGAGGTAAGGGTAGATAAGCACTAGGACTGGTTACTGCAGGACAAACCTGTTTCACAGGAGGTTTTAGTAACAAGTCAGGCAACATCCACCAGGTCCACCTCCTCACCCTGCCTTGTGCCCTGTGCGTGCTGCAGCTTGCTCTTTCCCTACTTCCTCACATCCAGCCCCACACGCACTGTACATCCAGGCTGGTCCTACTGATGACCACGGGCTGAGTCCTCGCAGAGAAAGTCTATTGCTAATCCATGCAACAGGTATACTGTAGTGGCACCAGTGGGATGAGCAAGAGTACAGTGGTTTAATCCCGACTTGGTGGGACCACCTCGGGAGTGAAAGGGTGCTCAATCCCGTGGAAGAGCATTATATTATAGGATTAGGATTGATTTGCTTAGGGGTCAAATGGACAATCCTGGATTTCTTTTACGAAGCCATAGCTGAAATCTAACTTGGAACTGTAGTTATAAAATTTAAAAAGTAAAAAAGCCCCTATTTGTAAAATCCGTAAAAGCAATTTATAGACACCTTGCTGATCTTATCTCTTGCCAGTGGAAAGGAGGAAAAATCAAGGTGGCTGGTCTGCATGTATCTTAGTTTTCAAGAAGCTAAGAAAAGTAGGCAGGTTTTAGGTCTTGCCTTAGTGAAATTGCTTTCCTTTCCTCTTCCTTTTAGATGTACAAGTTTGGTACTGTTTTATACCTCTGTATGTCTGACACAGTGAAGATTTTTTTGTCTCTGATATAGGAAGTATATTGGGAATATCACTTGGGAGTTGAGCTTTAAGGTTTAACTCATTTAAACTGCTAAATAATTGGTCAAATTTTCACAAATTTTGAGCACACTGCAGTCCGCTTAAATTCTCTCTGAAGCCTCAGGGGTTTGACTGCTCAGTGATACCCAGCCTGCTGGGAATATCCAGCCTCTGAAAATCAGGCCTGTTTGTTTATTTGCTCTGAGTGGTGCTGCTTAAAGTGTTGTGTGATGGATGAAGCTAATTGTTGACCTCTCCAAATACACCTGATCTGGTGCTCACCCTCCACCTGTATCCAACCCCTTGTTTTTTGCGAGCATATCTGCGTTATGTGACAGGATCCCATAATATGAGAAGAAGTCAGGACCGAACAGAAATGAGCTTTGTGACAGCAGATAAGAGCGACTTGCGCTGGAGCAGCAGATGTGACTGTTGTTTTCTATAAGTAGATGATTCCCTAATCCTCTTAAGGGCAGCCTGGGTAAAATCCCCTTTGTGACACTAGGCGCAGCTCTGGGCCAGGTGGCCTCAGCTTCTGTCACTACCTTCATGAGCTGCTTTGCTTCAAGGAAACTCTCCATGCTGCTACTGAAAAGCCACCCTAAAAACAGCCAAGCTGCCAGGTGTGTGGGAAGAGCCCTGGGTAATGGCCAGCATCGTGGTACAGCGAGACCTTTTGCTGAGTACAGCTAGCAGTTCTGTATGTGAGAAGGTAGTAAAATATTGGGCAAAAATAAAAAAGGATGGCAGTGTGAGGTGAGGAATGAAGGAGATGATAGTATGGGAAAAGCTTAATGTGTGGGCTGAGCTGGCACAAGGAATATCTTGCAGCTCCCTCTGCCTTTCTCCAGGGAAAACCGCTCCTTTCACTGGTGTGTCTGGCCTGTGCAGTTGCAGAGGAAGGCTCTTCCACATGGTTGGATCGTGAATAGCATGGTGAAGGAGAGTGGTCAGGAGGTGGGGCGGTGGTCTGACACCTGCCATAATTTCCCTGCTATGTCCTAGACTTTCTATGTGACCTTGGACAAAATATTTCATCCTAGAACATGGAAGGGACCCCAACTCTGTAAACAGACTGAAACAAGGACTTGGAAACTGGGACATTTCTCCCACTTGCCTTAGTTGATATTCCTTGTACAAGCCAGTGGTGACCCTTTAGAAAGTGTTATTGTCCATTGTTTTATGCTTAATAAAACATACCCTCATCAGAAGCCAAAACCCAAGCTCCATCCCATTGCTTTCCTTCTTCAGTGCCCTTCAGTACCCTCTTCCCTCCCCCATCTCCTTGCACCATACTCAACCACCAAAATCTGCATCTTGAACATTCCTCCCTCTTACTCAGTGCTGCAAGGAATGAAGAAGACCCTGTATGAATGCCATATGCCACCTTCATATTTGTAGCAAAACACTGAAATTACTGTAAAGACAAATGGCTTTGAGATTGTTGTTTTCCTTTCAGTTTGGTAGACATCACTATTTTTGTCCTTGCTTTAACTAGCCAAAGAATTTTGGTAAGCCAAAATTCATCTTTGGAATGATGCAAAATGCGTTGTGGGAGCACATCAAGGCTGTTAAGTTCTCTGGATTTTGGTGAAGACAATTTTGGAGGGTGCAATCCTGAGGTTTTTACTTGGGCAAACCTCCCGCTGACTCATCCAAGACTACCATGTTAAAGTGATCAAGAGGACATTATGAAAGGGTCTGAGACTGTATGCGGTATGTTTCTGTAATACATATTTTGTGTGTCCAAAGCAACTGGTATTAACTTTATTTCCATGTCTTCTGGGGTTTTTTTAATTCCTTCACCACTTTTGCTCATCTGTTGTAAAAAGACCCTTCCTGACATGAGAAAGGAGGCAAAAATTTCCGGCCTTGCTTCCTTTGTAAGAGATGGTGATGGCAGGGTCTAGGGTTGCTGGTAGTAACAACTTCAAGGGGGAGAAGATAACATTTTAGTCCAATTAAACACAGCAGCTTTTCTGTGGTGGCATGCACCACCCTCACTTAGTCCTTGTGACTCAAGATTCAATTGATAAAGCAGCTGGGACATTGGAAGCATTTCTAGGCTGGAAAATGTTCAACATCTTGGTGTTGGTCAACTACTGACTCTCTCCTACAGCTTATATATGAATAATGTGTAAAATGTAACAACTTTCAGATACAGATTGTGATTGTCTTGCTCTTTTGTGAGTTTAAAGAAACATACGCATTTCAAAGGAGCTTCCTTCTTAACTGTGTCTGAACTGCTTGCTGGAAGTCCAATGTCTGCCACAGAAGTCCAGCTCCATGGTTCAATCATTCAAGCAGGAACAAACTGCTCTCTGAAGGTATTTTTCTCTGTTCAGTATCTTTCCTCAATGAAACTACTGTTTACAAGAAGAGACTACATGAAGGAAAGGAGTCTAGGGTCACAGCTTTCGGATGTTGAAACAAGCAGTTGACTTGAAGTTTGGTCACCCCAGGAGATGTTCCTGGTTCAGCCTCTGCCTTTGAGGAGCTTCAATCTTCCTGGGCTTGGGTGCATTTCATTAATAGGTAAAAAAGATTATTAAGAAAAAAATTAAGGCAGTGTTTGCATCAAATTAGCTTTTAATAGGCTGTAAGGCATGGGACTGTTACAGCATTACATACTTTTTGGCTTCAGCAGAGCTACTCTGCATTTCCACTGATGTAAAGAAGATCTGAATCTGTCTTCTTGGCTGCTCCACTTCAGCAATTGATTCTAAATCAGCCTTGCTATCCAAACATGTAGAATTAAAGATTTGTTACTAATTATGTAGCTGCAATTCCTGACTATTTTTCTTCCTAGTTTAGTCAAAATCTTTCTGACATTTACCAGATTGACATTCTCTTAGCATCTCCACAACAATCTGTCCAGTTTGTTTAAGGCAGCAACATTTTTGGAAGAAACTGCGGCATCTCTGCTGGAAACTCAAGTACCTGGCAAGAGATGCTCAAGATACTTGTTGAGCTGGCCAAGTTCTGCTGTTATGCTTAGTGATTGCAATGGGCAGTTGTGTGACCTCATGTATCTTTGACTGTCTAGGGTTCATCTTTTGTTTTCTGCCAGAAGGTTTGGGAAAAAGCAACGTGGAGTTACAGACCACAGCAAGAGCCCTGTTGCCCTGGACGGTTAATTCTCTGCAGTGCTGATGACTCTCTTTGGTGAGAGGTGATTGATGCCAGCATGACACATGGTCATATATTTCTAGTGTGTTTGCAGATTTCCTCATTCCCATGGTGCGTTTAATGACTACTTGCTGGTCAGATGTTGTCATCAACACACAGTGAGTATTTGACTCACCTCAGGGAAGGTATGAAGTGCTGGATGATAGTTCCTATTCCCAGAGGTCTGGACAAGACTGGGGCAGTGGGAGAGGTTTCCATATTAAAGTGGTCATTTTATGACTGTATTTTAAGGGTCTACCTAGTTAAGAAGTAAACTGTCCTAGGCTAAGGATGCAGGACCTGTGTCCTCTGAAACCAAATAACTACTGAAAGGCAGTCATCCCTCTGAAAATAAACATGATGGTCAAACAATTTACCCCCTACCTGGGGGCTCTCAACTCCACCTGGGGACCGCATTTTTTCAACCGCTCAGGCTGCCCTCTCCACTGCTGTCTAACAGGGCTCCAAGAGCCTCCTTGCACTCTTCCTTGTGATACCTGAATAGCTTCGCTCTGCGCTTGATTTTTATTTCCACCAGTTAGTTGTGAAGTGGTCTCTCAAAGAGCCTTAACAACTGCAAAAACACTTTGAAGTGTATAAAAATACTTTAAACAGGCATTCTCTATTGTTTACTGTTGTGGGCAGCACTCTTCCAGGTGTTTACACCTGATGCATTTCACATTTCAAAGTGATCAGGCTGACCTCTGCTGATGCCTGTGCAGCTCAAGATGGGGATGAATACATGGTGTGTGCTCAGTGAGGCTCAGCTTTTTTTGTTCATTTTTTTGTTCTTTATTGCAGTAGTTCAGTGGCTGCAGGCTTTGTTCCATCTTGTCGGGCAAATCGGTTATCTTGCAGGATCAACTGTGCACATCATAGGCAGAAGTGGATTGCATGTCTGTTTTTTACATAATTTACTGCACAGCAACATTCATTTTCTGTTGTACATGATGGCAGGTACTGAATTCCAGGTTAGCCATACTGAAGTATGCACTATTTTTGCTACAGTCCTTTTTGGCCATCAGTGAAGCATAGTGATGACTTTGGGTGTTACCAACTGATTCAACAAGGGTTACTCAGAGTTCAGCCTTTTAGCAGATACTTAGCTTATCTGTACATGTCCCTGTTGGAAGATCACTGTTTATTCTCATTTTGAGCTCCATGATTTGGATAGCTTTTTACACGTTGCTCATTATAAATTATATTTAGTGTGTTTCCATTTGGCCTGGATTCCTCTCTCTTTAAAAGCTTATTCCAGGATTTGTTCACTATCTCTGTTTCATATTCAAGTGGCCCTTTTATAACCTTGTTGAGAATTTACATGTAATTTAAAGCCTTGTGTCCAGTTTCAGTTTACGGCCCCTTTTCATTTATGGCACAAGCACACACTTCATTCTGCTGTAGATACAGCAGTTAAATCAGTGTTGTCGAAAAGTGGTGAAGACTTGGTTGTAGAGACAACTTACTGGCAAACTGGTCACTGTCTTAATTTCAGAATGACAGCAGAGAAAATACGAGGGCTGTGCTAAGCCCGAGCATCAGTGATAACATAGTAGCAATCAATACCTCTCAAGAAAGTGTTTAGTGATGGATCTCCACTTGTCAAAACTTTGGGGTAAAAAAGTCTGGAATAGATAGAGAGGTCCTTTCCTTCTTGTCCAGGGCTCTTTGACTTCATCTAGAGGATAAGTTCTCCTTTGTTCTTGGTTGAAGAGGATATATGACTTGTGTAGGCATTGCTTACTCTGCTTGCTGCTTTGCTAAGAGGCCATCTATTAAATAGTACACTGGCAGAAACTTATACTCTTTTATATAGCACTTGTCATTTGAAGATCTCCAAATCTGTACAAAGTGGAGGAAATTTATCATCTCTATTTTGTAAATTTAGAAACTAGAAACAGACACTCAAGGTCAGAAAACCATTGCCAGCACTAGAAATAGAACCCAGCTTTTTGAGTCATGGTTTCTGATCTTGCTAAAATCTAGATTGCAAGTGGGGAAAGGAAAACGGTTCCTAAAACCACAATTATTAATTTACTTCTGAACCTATCTTCTGTTGCAGTTAAGTTGCTAGGCTGCCATGGTCTATTGTTTACCCATGCAAGATAACAATATAAAGCTGTTTGCACAGTGTAACCCAAAACATTGCTTTACATGCAGTGGCAGTAAACCATTGCGTAGCTTAGAAGGGCCCGTGCATGCTCTGGGAAGGGTTGGGTCCTGTGGGCCAGCGTTGTCCTGTAATGCAGCTTCAGCTATAGAGCTGGATCCAAAGGAATGGGAATTGTCTACCCATAACTATGTACAGAGCCTGGCAAAATGATGCCTTCATCCTGCTTTGACCCAAGATGTTGCTGAAATGTAAATAGTATAATAATATATTTTTAGATGCAAAGGCAGTGAACTTGTAAGAAGCAAATGGAAAATCCTCACGTGTTGCAGCATCCAGTGAACCTGCTATGTTTTCCTGCTTCCTCAAGTCATTCACACATACTGTTTTACTCACTGTTAGGAAGTAGGAAAGCACTTGCAAACCTAATTTGGAACTAAGTACAAGAGAAAAATAGTTCTTTGTGCAGAAATGCTGCAGAGACTTTGTCTTCTGTATGCAACTGGCTTGGAGAACATTACTGCTGCTTTTCAAAATACCAGATGCTGGCTTGCTGTGTGAGGCAGCATCTCCCTGGCAAAGACACTCTCCTAAATTCTACCAGTCCACTACTGGAGACAAGGGAATTAATTTTTCATCCTTGTCTCTAGTGGAGTCATCTCTCTTGTGTGAATCACAACTCATCTCTGCTAGAGGTAGCTGGAGCCTTGGCATAATGAAAACATTTCAGTTGTATCTATGTTCTTAAATTGGTCTTCATCACTGCATTCAAACATCTGCTCTCTGGGGAAGACCATTTGCTTCAGTATTTTGATTTGGAAATTGTACTGACGTAAATAGAGAGCAACATCAGATTCAGCGTCTTGAAAGTACTTTCCAGTCTCTGCATATCTTCAGGCTATCTACTAGGAAAAAAAATTGAAAGTATTTCCAGTGAATTCACTTAGATGCTAAGTCATTTAAATTCTCTGCCTTTTTAGCCATTGTTGTTACCAGGCATTTGTATAATGGCACAAAGAAGTAGTGTTCACTGCCTCCCCCTCCACAATCACCCCAGCGTGTAGCCTGGTGGGCTTGGGGCCAGCAACTTAATGTGATCTCTTTGTTAAAATGGGCAAGTCATCTCTGAAATGGAGGGCACCTTGATCTGATTGAAGATGGTGGGTTTTGTTTTTATGGAATAATACAACAAAATGCTCCTCTGTCACATTGACAAAATAGGCAACTTTAAAGAACCTTGGCTTGAAGATACATCAGGGGGCTGGTGCATCCAGCCACTCTTAAGAGTGGCTGGGAGTCTGAAAGAGAGCCTACCTCTTGCTTTTTCTCTGTGACAGCCCTGGGAATATATTTTGCTAATTCTGAAATGGGAACTAATTGAATGCTGAAGACCATTTGTGCAAGCTGCTGCTGAAATGAGGTGATAAAAATTCCTGAAAGGTCTGTTAGTCCTAAAGCAAAGTGAAGGGTGTCTGCTGTGCTTTGCTACAAGATATCCCAGCATACTTGTGTTTAACCTAAAAGTCTTTCTTTCAGGGTCTCCTGGGGTTTTTTTAAGTTTGTGGTTTTTCTTTTCCTTTTCTTTCAGTTTTCCGTGCTCAGGAAAAGTACTGTTACAGGACACAGTAAGAGTAAAAATGAAATCTCGATGATCTGATGGTATAAAGGAATTTTAAGTAGAATGCTTTGAAACTTTCTTTGTTTAATACTCACATCCAAAATCCAACGGGAAGTTTAGATTCCTGATCTAGAGGTTAAACATTTGAATTTCCTTGAATTCCCATCCTCATTATGAACAGGCCTGGTGATTATCAGGGGCATTCCAGCAGCACAACCAGCAATGGCCAAATTTCGTACTCCTATCTTAAAGCTCAAAACCAAGCTGGAAACCGAAGCAAGCTATTCTGTATCATCCAGACTATTGAAAGCCTTTAGGATGATCAAGGACCAGTGCTGTTCATGGTCCCACCTTTAGTGAGTGTTTTACAACTTATCAGTAGAATCTCTTTGAAGAAGTTTATTGCTCATGTCCTGTTCAGGGTCTCAGCTCACCTGATAGATGTGCAGGTATGTTGAAGGCTTTGAAGGACTGATATAACATAGGAAAAATCACATTCTGCTTGGGCTGGATCAGATAGTCTTTTATATATTTATACCTAGTTTTTCTTCTGCAGCTCTGCTTGTCTCAAGGGAGATGCTGTAAGCAATAGTGAACAAATCTAGGACAAAGCTAAACCAAAACTGTACATTTGGTGCTATAACTATAGATTTTTGTCTTAATTACTTCCAACTGCAGAAGCATGGATATATTTGTAAGGTACTGAGTACCTTGGTCTCTTAAGCTGTAAAACATTTAGTGCCTGTGGGATTTAACAAAACACATGGCTGTTTTTCTCTCTGGCACATGTTCTTCTCAGTTGTATGAAAGTGTGAGAAATAGCTCATGGTTCAGAGGATGGCCTAGGTCTATTGTAGTTGTAGAAATAGGGCAAGTGTTTTCCATCAGTGCAATATCTCTCTGTCCTGTCCCTCTAACTTCTCACTACTCATTTCCTAAATGAAGCTCCTGGACTAGAGGCTCTGGGGCTATCTGTGATGGAGGTACCCACTGCAGAGACATAGGGAGTAACATCCTTGAGATCAGCCACTAAACTCACTCACCTTAAAAGCAAAGTAAAAATTCTCTTTGTGTGTTTTTTTTTAATTTTTTTTTTTCTCCCCGCCCCCCCGCAATGAGCTTTTAAATGTCTCATCTAAATGCACTGCTTGGTAGGATTCGGCACCCGCAGGATTTGATGCACAAGGAGGGGCTGGTCTCCTGGACACACCAGGGTATCACCCTACAGCCTCCCCTTGACCCCAGGTCTTCCCATGCTATTTCTGTAGTTACTTAGTTTCCTTCACATAACTGCTGCTGGCAGCATGGCCACCTCTTAGAGGCAATAGAAGGAAGGAAAGGCTATGCCCAGCTTACGTGTTTTTATCATCTCTGAGCAGATCCATTTATGAATAATATCTGAAAACTCCCTACCCTGTTTGCAGGGAGAAAGAACCCAAGTCCGGGGTGTACATCTGGAAGCAGGCTTAGTGTGGTGTGTTGCTGTTTTACAGTGTCATCCAGGGGCTGTTCAAAACAAGAATTACTCATGTGCTTTTATGCTAGTGTATATTTAGGAAACCTCAACTAGACCACGTGAGAGATGTTCAAGCTAGGTAGAATATCGCTGGGCTGGGCAGTGCTGAGGGTAGGAGACATGATCGTGCTGGACTTTCTGCATCCTCCACTTCAGCAACTGGGTATTTCCTGTGGTCTCTGCTTGCGAATGCTTCCCTCTGCTTGGCAGGCTGCATGGTGAAAGCTCTCTGTCTCTCAGGCTCCTTCCAAAAGTCTGAGGTGTCAGACTCCAGCAATGCTAACAGTGAAAGGAAGGATGTGAATCTTGCTAATACTGACTCGATCTTTATGTTTACATACCAGAGAGTTGCACATTTTGCCTCTGTAGACCAAATGCATTGCATATACAGCAGTTATTTATGTGTCTGTATTTTTTCCCATAAAGATCCCACTGTTTCATCCCATATTTTGGAAGCTCCATGCATCCCTGGCTTAACACAAGGATTATGGGGATTTCTGAACAACATTTCCCTTCCTCTCCTTGCTCAGGGCTCCGTGTATCTCATGTGCCATTTCCCACAAGTCAATGGTTTGTGTGGCCCCTTTTCTCTCTCTGTGGGAGAAGTCATGTAACTTGTGATTTTCCTATAAACTTTCTAGGGATAGGGGACAGAAGTGAGATGAAAAGTTGTCTTGGCCACCACTACCTGTTCATTTCATCTGCACATAATTACCGAAGCAGCAGCTGTAGCATCTGCAAGTTGGATGCAAACAGATCCATTTTGCCCCTTTTTTTTCCTTCTGATTTTTTTCTTTTCCCTAACGATCCCCTCCAAAATCGATAGCTTTCTGCCTCGTGGTGCCTGGAAGACTTCCTTGCATTTTGCAAGGGATCCAGCAGGGTGTTGCAAAGTTGTTGTGCTCAAAGAGAGCAAACCGATTGCTTGTGATCTGAGCAGAATAACTCACTTTTCTCACCATCTTGAGCCAGGAAAACTTATCTCTGTGTTGTCCGTCTAAGCATCTCTGACAGGCATAAGCCCTTGGGAGATACTCTGGTGCAGTTTACAGCAATCTCCCTCTACTGATGGGCAGCTGAATGAGGGATCTGTTTCGCTATTACTTATTTATCGATCTGTGGCAGAGTGCTGCCTACGGGCACAGAGCTGACTGTGGCATTGAGCAATGCAACTCACACCCACCCTGGACAGTACAACAATTTAGAGGTGCATTTAGTTTCCTTGTCTTTTTTTTTATATGACTTGGCAAACAGTGCTCTGCTCCACAAATGGGAAAAGTCAGTCAACTCAGAGAGAAGAGGAAATGTCAAAGAAGCAGCAAGTGCTGTGGCAGCGGTTGCTGCCCCACTGCCACCCATCCTCATGTTTGGAGGAGAAAGCCCTTCTCTCCATGGCTTTTCCTTGGCTCCTATTTGGATAGAGCAGTGGTAGGGATGACCTTGTGCATCCTGGTCCCACCCTCAGAGCCACAGAGGGGTGAGCAAAGGCTGGTTTTGGGATGGGAGGAAGATAGGCTTGTGAGGGGACTCTGCTCCACATGGAGAGACGAGTGATGAATGGCCAGTGAGATCCCAGTCTCCATCCACAGCCTTGATCTGACTGGCAACCACCAGAGCAGGCTCTGTCCTGTAAGAGACATTTTGTTCTTAAGCCTTTGTTATGGGTTTGTGTGGCGCGGTTTTCTTTGGTGGCAGGGGAGGGGGGGCTGTAGACATGGCTCCTTTAAGAAGCTGCTGGAAAATTCCCCAGCGCCAAAATGTCGGACCTGCCTCTGGGAGGGGAGTGACGGTGGTAGCGCCTCTGGGAGAACATATTTAAGAAGGGGAACCGGTAGTGTGGGGGTGGGGAAACGTGAGAGGAACATCTCTGCTGATACTGGAGTCAGTGAAGAAGGAGGGGGAGGAGGGGCGCCTGAGGAGGCTGACGGCTCTGCAGCTCGTGGTG
>VYZV01002412.1:425365-440647 GCA_013401275.1 Pandion haliaetus | reverse complement strand
GTGAAGGACTGTCTCCCGTGGGAGGGACCCCATGGTGGAGCAGGGGACGAGTGAGGAATCTTCCCCCTGAGGAAAGGAGCGGCAGAGACAATGTGTGGCGAGCTGACTCAACCCTCATCCCCTGTTCCCCTGCGCCGCCGGGGGAAGGAGGTAGAAAGCACCAGGAATGGAGCTGAGCCGGGAAGGCGGGAGGGGTGGGGGGAGGTGTTCTGATGTTTGGTTTCCCTTCCCAATACCCTTGTGTGTTTTATTTGATTTGATTTGTAGTAAATTAAATTGATTTTGTTTCTTCTCCAAGTTGAGCCTGTCTTTTGCCCGTGACCATAAGTGGGGAGTGATCCCTCCCAGTCCTTGTCTCGACCCACGAGCCTGCCCTTGTATTTTCTCCTCATCCCAACGTGGCCAGGCACGGGGGTGGGAAGTGAGTGAGCGGCTTCGTGGTGCTTTGTTACCGACTGAGCTGAAACCACGACAGCCTTAAAGCAAGAAAGTGCATTAGTCATGTTTTGCCAACAGCTGATGTTGTAAACATAGTGAAATGAGTGAGCTGCATTTCAAGAGGGTGCTGTGGGCATGTTACCCTCTGTAGACTGGGCATGGAGCAAACCCTGTAACTCTTACCAAGGGTTACAGCTGTGGTTTTTTTATATGACTTCATTGCTGTTGACAGTCAGTCATCCTCCAGCGTCCCTCTGGATACTGAAGATAACATGTGATGACTAAAGTTGCTGTGTGGGTGACCTCTGGGAAAAGAGGTTTTGCTTTTGATCCAGTCCCATTTTCACATTACAGGTGAGAAAAATCACCCTTGAAATTGCTGCTTTGCTGAGAGCATGAGCAGAGAAGCCCAGGATGGCAGTGGCTGCACAGAAGATTACACATAGAAGGTGGCCTAGGAACTGCAGGAGGGGGTCCCTGTGGGCTGCAGTGGCACCTCAGACTGGGTGTACTGTGTGCAGTGAACAGTTTGAGTTGTCCCATTCCCTGTTCCTTAATTGCCTTTGGTAAAACTGGGATATTTACGTGTGTTTGTTATCTAAAGTTTGTCTGCTCCTGGTTGAACAATTAATTGCTTCTGACCTGTTAATAATGAGTTTTCATTCACTGCTCACCTCGCTGGCACGTGACAGATCTCTTCGTGATAGTGCCTCTACTTACTAGTTGGGTGACTGTAGCTGTCTGGTTTGGGATGGGAAATATACTTTCTCCAAACGTTCCTATTAGTACTGTTTCACTTGTCTGTGCATGTATCAGTGGTGAATACAAATTATTTCCATGTATGCTGGGTTTATATTTGCCATTAGTGTTTCAAAGCATTGCCAATGTCTAAGGTCCAGTTGAGGGAGAACTGTGGCATCACGGCCATGTTGTAAGGCTTGGGCAATGAGAAGAGGCATTCGTGCTGTTTGATTTTTGCATCTTTTAACTTTGAAGTAGGTTTAAAACAATTTTTTTAAAATTTAATACTGTAAATACTATTTGAATATGAAGAAACAGCAAAAGAACTTGCTCCAGCAGGGAAGCTTCGTGCATGCAAACAGTAATCAGAAAAGATGCTGAACTTGAACCACATGAGATTTGCAATGATAGCCATTTCTCTGGGGCTGGTAATGAGGAACTTGCCAAGTGTCACAGCTGGTCCATCACCAGCGACGGTCCATTAAAATGTTGTTCGCTGCTTGGCTTGTATCCCTTATTGGAAGAGGGGCAGAGGAGTGGGCAGTTCTTGAGCTCTGTGGTTCTGGTTCTGTGCATCTGGCACTGGTTGTGTCTCCCATCTCATCTGGGGTCTGACCCCCTGCTGGTCGGGGATGGCAGTCTGAGGTCCTCAAAGGACTTGGGATCTGAGCCATCTGTGACATCCCTGGCTCTTGCTGGCCATGTTTAGATGTCAGCAATCATCCAGCATTACTCTTCCTCCTCCACATCTTGCCTGGTGTCAGAGCTCTCTGTCTCTGTGGTGTCTCTTCATATTACTCTTTGCTTATTTAAAAAGGGGAAAGCAAGCCAGGTGGTGTCAGGCTCCATTGTGCGTGCTGCCAATTCACCCTCTTACAGCCCTACTCTATAATTTTTCATATGTGACTAAAGGGGAATCATTCCACTTACTGCTCCAATTTTTTTTCAGAAATTTCTAACAAGGTTTTGCAAGAGTGTGGAGAATACCTGAAGAACACCGGCATTTTTTTTTTTGAAGACGAAACCTCCACATTTTATCCTTTTGACTATAAAACATGAACACCTGACTTGTTAGGTAAAAAACAGATGGCAGAAGCTTGAGGGGTAGTACACACACACAAAGCATCTGCTATGCAAATAGTATTTAGAAAATGATGATATCAGAGCCTGTTGCATTCTGAGGGCTGTAAATTGTGGAAATGGCTCTAACAAACACAGTTCCCAGAGCAGGACCTAACCCCACATTTGACTGCCCTGGAATGCTAGACCTGGATCTAGTTGTGGTGGCTTGATAATGCTCTGCTACTTACCCACAAGTTAGTTGTTTAGAGTTAGTGGGAGATGATGCAGCTGAAGAACCTGCAGCCTTGAAGACCTTGGCCAATCTATACGTTAGGGGGCACCTGCCAGGACAGTGTGTAAGTAGCAGTATGGGTCTGTCAAAAAGGAATTTTAATCGTTCAGTTGTGGACAAGTTAGCAGTGAAGTTATGTAATTAGGTTTTTATGATCCATTCAATCTTGATGACTCTGTAGAGGCTCAGCTGTGATGGTGTAACCACCATGTAGAAAAAGGCCCGCTGGTGGCATTTTACTGGCAGCATCCGAACAAGGGGCTTTTGAGGGTAAAGGCAACACCTCTTTCCGACTATCCTGATCTGTCAATATTTGTCTTTACTATGGGAATATTGGAAAATATTTTTTTTGTTTTGAAGCTTGTCTTCCTCCTCCTGGCTTGGGGGATCAGTTGTCCCTGCTATCAGCAGGTACCGGTCGGCAGCAGCCTCCCTCTTGCAGATGCCCAGGAGAGGAGCTGTAGGGCAGACCCCATGCTCCTGGCTGAGACTGGAGCTTCATTTACTGATGTTTGTTACTGATGGTGATACGCTGAGTTTGTGCTGGGCACAGGAGGATTTCTTCACATCTCAGCAGTGCGGCCTTTTGCCATGAGGTTACCACTACATGGTAACAGTGGGTCAGCCTCCATGCTAAGTGCAAGTGATGCCTGTCTGGCCTTCAGCTTCAGCTAAACTGCCTGGTAAGTGAAATGTTACCAAAGATATAGCAGATAATTTTTAAGGATATCAACCAATGTATAGCCTTGCAATTCTCAGTTTTGAAACGCTTCTACATCACACTATGAATACTGAAAAAATAGGTATGTTTAATGACTAGCGCACTGCTGAGTATCTCCTTGTCTCTGCCTCTGGGGGCTGCTAAAATACCTGATGGTGAGAGAGATGAGGATTTCTACAGGTGCTTTCCTTCTGCAGTCATTAGGTGTTTCCAATGCATCTGCAACACTGCAGCCCTTGGAGTGATGCATCTGACGCTGTGTTCTGGAGCTTGGTCTGTGCATGTGCCAGACAGACCACCATTGCTGCCAGCCATGAGGTGTGAAAAGCTGGAAAAACCCACATGAGGTACAGGCTAGCTCACACTCAGGTTGTTCTACAATAAAAATGCACAAAGCTTTGCTCAGTAGGAATCTGTGTGCCTAAAATACATTGAGCAAAATCTTTGCTTTTTAAAGTGGTGGGAGTGGCACATGGAGGGCCACGTTTCCAAGCATCTGCCATGCTGTCAAGGGTTTAATATTTGCAAGTCTGGCTGGGAAAAAGATTGGTGCCCCTCTTGCTGAACTCTTTATAAAATATGACCTCCTTGTTTGCCAACTTGATGGGAGCTGAGAGCTTTCTGAAATGTGTCATCCCTCCCACCCCCTTTATTTCTTCTTTTATTTCTTGTTCCTCTTCTTGCTTTTGGCCTGCTGTGTAGGTTGCTCTCCAGTTCCTCATGCTGTTCTTCTGCTGTCTCCCAGTGCGGGTCTGCTGCCTGCACAACTAATCTACACAGTATCCCTGGGTTTTGATGTGATAGTCCAAGTCCTGTTTCTCTGTTCTGCCTTGTTATCTTCATTATGTTCTGTGCCCAGAGAGATATTAATTTCTGAATACCATGCTTTCCATAGTGACTGCTCAGTGGCCATCTTCTTATGATCTTAGAGATACAAGGCCAGATGCTTTCATTTATGCTGGATAAGGAGTTGGCCTTATATGAGGCTTATATGATCAGTTCCCAAACATTAATAATTTACAGAAATACTTGGCCTTTTACATTCCAAGAACTTAAGTTTATGAGGGCTACTTCAGTGATAAATTATTTACAATAAATTTTATCCAAATTCTTTTTTATTCTTGAGCACACATCTTAATCTTTATGTTGTATTTTTATCTTTTTTCCTTGCACGTGTTCTTTTGTTTGGTGACTTTATAGATTTAGCATGACTATCCAAATGGAAAATCCCTTTCTAAATATGACTCAGCATAAGCAGCCTTTACAAGCTTCAAAACTCTCCAGATCATGACACCCTCACGTTGTGAAACTGGAAGTTTAAAATCATCCACTGCCTATGGTATATTATTTATCCATCTCATAAGTTATTAACTACAGCAATTTGTATGAGTCTAACATAGCAAATGTCAGATGTTGTTTCCATTTCTGCTTTTGTTTTGCTTCACTGGCAAAATTCTTATTGATTTCAGTGGTGGCAGATTAAGCTCAGCATATGTTTCATTTTCATGAGCCAGCAAAAATGTCTTTCCTCTTTATTGTGCCCATCTCCTTTAAATATTTCTGTGTGTCTCTACACAACTCTCCCACTCAAATTTCAATGTCTTCAAAGTCTCCTTCCTCAGCTCAAGTTGTCTAAATCCTGACAAGTATTGGCTCAGACTGTGGTCTTATCCAGATAAGTGTCCATCCCACCTGTGTGATAGAGACACTGCTTCTGTTTGCTAGAAGATGAAATAAGGTATTTTATAAAGATGCTTTTCTGGTATTGCCTGAGTTTTGAATTCAGACTGTTGGGTGTTTCACAGACTTGCAAAGCAGCAGCTAGCTAAATGGTATCAGCAATATACAGTAGGTTGTGTGACAAGAAGTACAAGCTGCTGATCTTTAGGTTTGCCTGAACAGCATCCAGAAGGAATGACCAGCAAGGAAACTCTGGTCTCTGAGCATCCAGGCACAGACAGCTCCCCGCTCTCCTCAACAGCAGCCGATTCATAGGGGAGTTGCTAAGGTCACTGTGGTATGGGTTGGCCACATCTCATATATATTCTTTTAAATAAACCTCTGCCTTGACAGGTGGTACTGGGGTTTGTCTTAAACCAAAAAATTATGTCTGGGAAGATCACAAACTCCTAAGACATGGATCTTGAATACACTTCTAACTATTAAAAGGACCATCATCTGAAATGACATCATGTCCATGTAATGTACAGACCTGTCCTGCTAACACTGAACATGCAGAGATACTAATCTTTTCATGCCCATGTCTAATGTTCCTATCTTAATCTAGATGGACAGAAAAAGATTTGTACTTCTAAGATACTCTATAGTAATGAAAAACATTCTTCTCTTCTGTCCTCCAAGCACATTCTGCAGCTGCAGGGGAAATAAATAGTCTCTGAAGTGGGAGTGAGACCCTGGTCAGACCTTGAATGAGGTCTTGGAAATGTCAGTGGACTGAGTATACTGTATGGCAATTAGAAGTGAGTCACAGTGCAATTTGATGAAGATCTGGTTGAAGTTGGGGAGCACTGAGTGTCAACTGTCTGTGTTTTCTCCTTGAACGTGAAAGCTGGATGAGAGTCAAGTGGGGATTCCCCTGGAAAAAACAATAGTCTCCTATGGGCAAGGATATGCTGCTGCCACCAAAGCTTTGATATTGGCTGCTAAAGTTACAAGGTAGGAGATGTGTGAAAATATCCACTTCTGCCCTGACAAGTCAGAAACATCGGCAAAGAGTGTGGTGGCTGATCCACTTCCAGAGAGACACATGAAAATTTGCTTTCAACAGAGCAGTCTAGCTGGATACTTAGTGTAAGCCTGGTTAATGACCATATCTGCATTATGAAGTCTCTGTTGCTACAACTGTGTTGATAAAGCCGTTGAAGATGGGCATTTTGTCTGTGTGGCTACAAAAAGCTAAAGTGACAAAAGTCATCATAATTAGCATGTAGCTGCACAGGTAAAAATGCTTTTGTTCAGATAAAACCTCTCCAGGACATAAGAATAGATGAGTTAATATGACCTGATTGGGAAGGAGAAACGCTCTGTTTGGGCTGATGTTGTAAATGATGTCATTGCTGATTGATACCAGCCTGGGGTATGGCTCACAGGTCACCTTAAGAAATCAAATAGCTGCACAGAATATCATAGAGTTTTTGAGTCATCCTGTGGAACATACACTTTGGTCCTAATAAAAAACATTTATACCTCATTGAAACTCAACTTTGGTTCTAATTCTGTGTAGGAATCACAAACATTAGTTTTAGACCCTCATGCTGAATAGAGTTCGGATGTATTTTATCTGCTCAGTGGCCAGTTGTGCTGCGGTCAGATTCTGCCTATTATTAGGAATACATAAATTTAATAGAAGCTCTTGTTTATGCCTAAGTTAACCATTTTTTTTTGTTTCTCAGATAGGTGTGATTTAACTATAATGTTCCTGTATTAAAGACGTTTTCATGTGTTCCACCAAAACCAAATAATAGTTTGGGTGACTGAGAGAAAGAAGGGTGGGAAGAAGCAGACATCTGAGTAAAACATATGTTGAATGGGAAAAAAATCAGTCATCCTGGGTTCTGGGCCTGTGATTATTTCCACATGCCTGGACCGTATTGCTGTGCTGTGTGCCATTAATGTCATTAAATGCTTTATGCCAGAGTGAATTTTTTGCATATGCTGATGAGATTGCAGGATTGGGACCTTGATGGGTAAATGCTGCCAGTGCCGTGTCGGCACTGTGGGTGTGCATGCTGCACGTAGAGGTCTGCACCCTTCCAAACTCCCATCTTGTGCTGCGTGTGTGGGCGCATGCCCAGCCAGCCCAGCAGTCTCTGAAGTGCCGATAACTGCCTGGCTGGTTAACTAGCCTCCAGGCAGCAGAGTTTGTCCTCAGCCCTTTATAAGAAAAGCAAACAAGAAAACTGGCTAATCAAACCCCACCTTGTAAAAATGGATATTTTTAACTGGTGCTTGGTGCTGGAAGAAGGCACGGTTAAAAATAAGCTTAAAGTTCCTATTCAAAGGTGCCTGTGTGTCAAGAAGAAATGCCAGCCTTTCCCCGTCATTTTTGTCGGGGCTGATTTGTGAGAATGTGAGATCTTGGGAGCCATCGCCATTCCCTTTGGTTCCTGGTGAAAGGAAAAGAGATTTGATTGCTCCCTCCAGATGAAAATACAGAGGAGTCATCTAGGCCAGAAAACAACAACTTTTTTTTTTCTTTCCTTTTTTTTGTTGTTATTTGAGCGTGCCAGACTGGTCTGCTCTCTGCTCTCCAAGTGTGTGGGCGGCACAGAAGAGGATGCTGAGACAAAGAATGGGGGAGGGAGGAAAGAGAAGTGAAAAAGACCTTTGGATTGGAGGCATGGTGTATGGGAGGAAGAGAACGCAATGGCAGAGGCAGCGTTGTTTTGGTTTGCAAAAGTTTGCAGCAGATCAGAAGAAACTGTGGTAGGTCAGAGACACTCAGTCTAGATGCTGTAGTGATGAATATATTAGCATGGTTTAGATCCTAGGCATATAGACATTTTTCTGCGTTTGGTAATTTCATGAAGCTCACGTCCTACTGATCTCTGATCCCTCCTCCTGGAAATGGGGATGTCAGATGGAGGGGTGGCTGGAGGGAAACGCAACCATTGCTCTACTCAGTACAGTATTTGCATTTTATGTTCATCTGCTTTGTGCTATGATAAAGGAGGTCCAAAACAAGTGGCATTTTGTGAAGTTAAAGCTCTGATTTTTGTACTGATTAAATCCTGTTTTCCTGAGCTGAAGAACCAAAACTCATTTCTCATTCCAATAACAGCTGCCCCCAGTCTACTGCATTTGGCTCGTGATCTTTCATGATACTTTTGTGAGACTGACTTACATGCAAAATGTCTTTTAATTTGAGTAATAGAAGAAAGGGGTTAAAAGATATAACAAGGGAGGAAGGGTAGATTTCCGATAAAACTTGAAAAGCCAAAAAGAGCCTAGGATAGGGCGGTACAGGACAGCAGTATCTGGTGAGGGAGAGCAGGAGACCGGAGAAGGGTGACCAACAGATGAACAAAGGGAGTGGGAAGGGGCAACGCATGTAACAGGCATTACATGATTTGTTTTGTATTTACACCTGCAAGTTTCATCTCACCTGGGCTGGAAAATTCACCCTTGCTGTGTGTTTTGCCCTTGGAGTATTTGACCTACAGCTCCTTTGGTTTCTTGAAGCCTAACATAAAAGAGCTTACAAAAGCAGCTGTGTAAGGGCAAGTTTTGTAAATAAATCTCATTTCCTACAGGATGACCCTGTAGCAGGAGGCAGGGAAGTTTTGGTGTGAGAAGGGGTGCATGGGGGGCCAGTCCTGGGAGAGGACTGGGGACTTTCATCTGTAACCCCAGGGGCCTTCCCAAGCCCAGGCTGAAACTTTGTGCGGGCACACGTGGTGGGGGATGTTGTCTTGTGGATGTGTGGTGTGGTCCTGCCTGCCCATCTTGCCAGCCCAGAAGGTTTCTTTTGGACCCCACTGGCCTTCACTGCCCTCTCTGAAGGACTTTCAACGGGGTAATAAAAAGGTGTTTCTCTGCTGGGCTAATATTTACATCACAAACATACGGTGACTTTGCTTGGTTACAAACGTCAGTGCATGCAAGTGAGAGGCCTTTCTCAGAAAGGGTGGGATGGGAAATACAGAGGTTATTATCTCCTGTCACTGTACTGGCTAAGAAAAATCTTTAGAAATTACACCTCTGTGCCAAAGGAACATTATGCAGATTACAAAGTCAAGCTCTCAAAAGCTTGCACATGCTGGAGTGGAAGTTGTCTAACCTTCATTTGTACTCTGGTGCCAGTGCTCTCCGATTACCTTATTTACCTCTTTGGTTTCACAGAGCTCCTGCCTGTGCTCTTTCCAGAGGGCATTGGATGAAGACTGTTAGAGCTAATTAACCTGTTGCTCATAAGATCCTTGTTTAACTTTTTGCAAAAACTCAAAATGCGCTTCACTAGCTCAGGCAGAGAGGCGTCACCTCTTCCTACAGAAATATTGTGAAAACAAATGTGTTTGCCCAACACATATTAAAGGCAAAATGCCATAAAAATGCTGATGATTCCAGCCAGTAATTTCATCTTTCAGTGCAGAGTTTGGATGTTGCCTATGATAAAGTGTGAATGAGCTACTTATATAAAAAGTATATATATTGTACCAGTATTCCCAGTAGCTCTGTGTGGAAAAAATACTATGCTTTTGTTGCTAAAGGCTGTCTTAGTGCCTTATCACATGGGATGATACTGTTTGAAGTTTCCAAATATTTAATAGCCACAGAACTGGGCTTAGAATAACAGATTTCTTGGTCCTGCTGTACTGTTGTTGTGCTGTGCCTCCAGTCAGAGTAAAAATACTCACACGAGACTAAAGAAAATCTTTGCTTGAAGATAGAAACTTTAGTTTTCTTTCTGGTTCTTATGCTTGTTCTGAAAGCAAAAGTCAGCTTCATTAGGTGAGTGTTATAAATCAGCATTTCTTTGGTTTTTAAAATTACAATGTTTCTTCTAGAGAGATGCTTTTATCTTCATTTTCCATTACGTTTTGATAGGCCTGAGATTCTTTTGAACTTGTTGTGCTTTAAGAGTTACTCTGAAATGGCAGTGAGAGGCTATGCTATTAATGTTAATTTAGTGTATAAATGAAGGTGAGGACTGGAGGCATTCGAAGGCGTAGTCGATGTTGTGCACAGCATGATGCTTTCCCTTGGGAATGGGCTTTTGGCAGATTCCAGGGGATAGTGCCTCGAAGCAGGCACAGGTTTTCTGTATCATCTAAAAGTTACTTTTCAGAAACACTGGTTAGCCCAATGCAATGCTTTATTGCAAGGCATGTTACATTGAATTCTGTCATTTCCAGTCTATGATACCTTGTACTGTCCCACAGGGTTTTCTCAATATATTATCGCAAAAGCATTCAAGGAGGAGGGGGCACTCTTGGCATTAATTTCTCTCCTGACACCTTCATGCACTGAGTCACTGGCTTTGAAGATAAACCCAGCATCCAGCGGGGGCT
This sequence comes from Pandion haliaetus, assembly GCA_013401275.1. Classification (NCBI taxonomy): domain Eukaryota; kingdom Metazoa; phylum Chordata; class Aves; order Accipitriformes; family Pandionidae; genus Pandion; species Pandion haliaetus. Next base: position 430,362 of record VYZV01002412.1, on the reverse strand, counting down.
TGTGAGCGTTTGCATGCGAAGGAAAAACTTTGTGCAACTTGGCCTGAGGTCAGTTCAGTTCCTTGCCTTGGAAATCCCTCTCCTTGCTCAGCCTCCTGCCCCTCTCCAGCACTGCTCTTCTGCTCTTCCACTCCTGCAGACAGTTGTGCGGGGAGGTTATGATAAAATGCCAAGCACTGGAAGGGTCAGAGGTAAGCCTGGGATGTGCATGACATCTTCAGCTTTGCGTGAACAGGGGTCACAGCCCCCGAGCAGTGACATGAGACCTCGGGCTCTCCTGTCGCTGCTGTATCTCCTTCACTGAATCAATCTGCATCCTGGACATCTATTACAACACCTCGCTGATATCTTCATTGACCTACTGAGAAGCAGTCTTTACCACTGTGCTGCTGCGGCTCCTGTCACCAAAGCAAACGCAATTGATGTCTCATTTACGCTGAGTACAAATGTGAGGTGGATATTCAGCCTAAAGATTTTCCCTGTCCTTAAATTCCCCTTCCTGCTGTGCCTGCAGAGAGTTGTACTGGGATAACTGAGCACCTGGGCTAGTGGTCGTGGTGGCGTAGTTTGTAGCTATGAGTGGTGATTTTGATTTTAAGAAGAAATTCCTCTGAAAAGCCAGAATTTTCAGCTTCCTTTGACTTACACATTGATATTTGGCTTTCATCCAGAGCTGCAGCTTTATAATAATGCTTGATAATGATATAACTCGTTATATTCTCAAATGGCTGCATAAACATCAACTAATTCAGCATACCTTTTGCTAGGGCAATATCTGTATCTTTGCATTGCAAACAAAGAATCAAAAGCAGAGACATGTCTTTCATCTAAGTTCCCTCCTTTAATGGCAATAAATTAATGTTAAAAGGATACATAGAATGCAGGATTTCCTAGCTGTGGTCCCTGTTTCTTGTGCACTAGCACATGCTGGTGAGACGTTTTCTCTTGGATGCTTTCTTGTTGAGAACATCGTTTTTCCTCTGGAGTTACAGTGGCAGAGGTCCCTGCAGGAAATCTGTTTTCTTTACAGGTGAAGTTTCTCCCCTTAATAGCACTCAGAGACTCATGCCAAAAAAAGACCTGAGAATGCATTCCCCTAAATTCTCCTGTCTTCCTAGATGATCTCCAGCTGTTTGCTGAGAGCTACTGTGTTGAGTGAAAAAGGACAATTTCTAGTCAATCTGTTTGTTACCATAAAGTCAAGTGCAAGTGGTAATAGAGAAATTGATGGCACCTTTTTAAACATAAAAGTCATTAAGAGAAGATTCCTTGTCCCTGGCAAATATCAGATGGATTTCCACAGTTCCCTCCTTCCCCTCACAGTGATATTCAAGGAAACTTTTTGGACCATTTCTTGGCAGGATGTCTCTACCTGCAGCACCGCTAAAGTGGGTGAAACCCCCATCAAGAGAGGTTTTATTGCTTGTTTTGTCTTGCTTATGAAGAGTAAACTCCAGTTCTCCATAGAGCCAAATCCAGTCCCAAAAGAGTTTTAGCTGCATGAAGCTTGCATGAACTGGAATTTAATTTTCCTGTCCTGGGCTGTGCATATGTATAATCTTATCCTCAATCTCCATGAGATGGATTTTTTATCCTCTCCTTCTTCCCTGTCTCTTTGTACCTGTTTCTGTGTCTCCTCCTGCGCAAGGCCAGTCTCTTCAGAGCTGTCTTTCCCCACTGTGGTTCCCTGCAGGTATCTCTGCTACTTTCCGTCAGTCGGGCTGGAATGGGCTGTTTGGCCCTGTTGGGATGTCTTTTCCCAGACCGTGGTGGGTCTCTGGCATCCTCCTTGCTGACTGCTCGCCTTCTGACCAGGACACCAGGGAAACAATGCAGATGCTCATGACCCCTCGACTTCATACCCAAACCCGCTGCCCAGTGCCCAGGGCTGGGGGTTTTGTCCTGGGAGGGGTGGGAGAAGTGCCCCATTGTCTGCTCAGGGCTGCTTGGAAAGATCCAAGGTTTTACTCTAATACACAGCCCAATGACTGTGAATCTATCTACAGAAGTCCTCTGCAACCTCAGCATCCTACTCTTGCGGTTAATAAGTATATTTAGCAAGATCAGACACTGCCTCAAAATACTCCTGCAGCAGATTCCTCCCGGCTTGGCCAGCAGCGCTGCTGCTTGGCCGGAGTTTGCTGGATGCTGTTCACAGAGGGGAATGGATTTAGGGGCTGAGTTTCTGTTGGGTCCAGCCCTAATACCTCTGTCAGTGATTTAGAAGGGAGCACAAATGGTGATGATATTGATTTTTATACCTGATGCCAAAATGGGAGGCCTTGCCCTTATTGGCACAGGCAAAGAAATATCCCAAGGGGACATAGAGGGTATTGACAGAGAGAATTGTAAAATAGGAACAGGGTCGTAGATAGGTTTTCTCTATGTCTAGAGAAAAATCAGAAACATGAAAGACTGAAGAGGAATTTGGAAAAGGGCAAGGTCTGAAATGGACTTGGAGGTGATAAGAACAAATCAGGAATAAGTTCCAGTGCGACATGGCTGTGAAGGAAAGATTTGCCATATGGCAAATAATCCTTGAAGAATTATCATGGAACAGGGCAGACAGGCCATTTGACTACCATGGGTGGCTCTGTGGGGCTGCGTCCCCAGGAGCTGCTCTACAGTAGTGGGGGAAGTTCATGAGGGGGGGTCGCTGGATTTTTTCTGAAAAAAATGAAATTTTTAAATCAATTGAAATTGTTTATAATTTTCTGCCAAATGGGATGACTCATTCTGGCAGCCTGCCCTCTCCACCCTCCCCCTCAGACAAACAAACAAAGCCAATAAGTTGCAAAACCCAAAATAATCTGAAAAGATAACAATTCAAAATTTTCCTTTTGGTATATTCAAAACAAAGGGCTTAATGGTTTTTTTAAGACTTCATTTCAGAGCTGGATTCAATGACCATAACTTGAAAAAATGAGGTAAAAATAACTCCAAAAATAAAATGCTTCATTTTGAGCTAAAGAAACATTTTGTTCAGGGAGATGCACAAACCATTAGGTTTTGGGCCAACATGAAATGATTTTTTTTTTTCTAGCAATCTCTTGGTTGAGGCAGTGAACCAAGAAGTCAATTATTCACAGCGCTGTAGCAAGATTAAGGTGAGGATGGAAAGCAGAGCCAAAATGAGAAACTGAGGGAGAAAATTTGGGGTTGAATGTCCAAGTCAATCTTCATTCCTCCGAGTGAAATGTGGTAGTTGATGGTATAAACGCCCGGACCCTTTGCTGTCAGCCCGAGTGGGTAGGCTGCCTGCCAGGAGACAAAACTGGCAATGTCCTTGTGGTGTCCATGGGTCTCCAGTGGTGTGGGAGCAGAGCGGGGTGCTGTGATGGGTTGGTGTGATCCAGGTACCCACCAGGACGCAGGGGCCATGCTGCAGTGGTCCTGGGGATGCATCCTCACCCTGCACTGCTGCTGCTGTAAATGCAGCATCACTGGGGAGGGGAGGGGAAAAAAAAATAGAAGGAAAAAAAAAAGCTGCTTCTGCCAAGAAGCTGCTGCAAGCTCTGCAGAGTGTGACTTTGGGCAGGGAGGAGCGGAGTGTTGCCTGCACACTGCTCAGCTAGGGAAGAGCTGCTGCTTGGCTCTGGGGTCTGGGTGTGAGTCTCCTCGGCCGGGCAGACAGGAGCCAGTGGGTGAGCCGGCGGTGGTGCCTGGCTGCTGCTGAGGGCCTCGGGAGAGGCTCCTCTTGCAGGTTGGAAATGCTGGGCACAGCTTCCCTCACGCACGCAGCGTTAGTGCAAACACCCTGACTATGCTTTTTGGCTTGGGCTTTTTTTGCACTGCTTTTTTTTTTCCAGAAGTGCTGAGACCTCAGCACCCAGCCATCCTAAGCAATAATCCTTACAACACAGGCAAGAGAAAATCTTATTTCCCATTTTTCCGGTGGCAGAGTCGAGGCAGTGGGATGGCAGGATTTGCCCAGCACCATGGTAAGAGTTGGGAGGCAGAGCTGCACTTGCGGCTGCCTAAGTTTGACTCCCACTCCTTTGCAGAGTGAAGAGCAACTGCGGCGTAGCGTAAGATGCATGAGCTAGTTTAAATGAGCCAACTGGGATATATACCCATGGCCGGCTGTGGCAGCTCAGTGTCTGCTGTGTTAATCTACCCTTAGAGCAGCGGACAGGAGAGATGCAGGGAGATGTGCGTGTGGGCAGGGGAGTGCGGTGCTGGAGATGGAGATGAGGGAACGAGCAAGCTCCTGCATGAACCGCGGGGTGCAGAGAGCAACCGAGGGACCAACCCTGGCTGTGGTACCCTGCGTACCTCCCTGCACCATCCTCGGCATCCCCCTGCTTTTAATGACGCTGGCCATTATCCATCGGCAGAGGTAATGAGCTGGAGAGCAGGAAGCATTGTATCTGGGCTGAGCATGCGAGCCTCGCACAAAAGAGTTTATGGGGAGTAACGTTTTTATTATTACAGTCCGTGGCGAACCATTCTGCATTTCAAGCACTTCTTCTTTGCTATTAAATAATTAATAATTAACCAGCAGAGGCCGTTTGAAGACTCTGGTGCAGGGATGTCTGGTAATAATTTTTAAGTTGTTTTTTTAGTTCCATGCTGATTTATTCCAGGGCTTTGCGCTAGGATACCAAACCACCGGGTAGCGAAAGTTTCAAATGGCCAAAGTCGTTTGATTTTATAAACGCGTTCTTAAATTTCTTCCGTGGAGTTGGCAGTGCCTCCCGCTTTGTTCTTAGTGTTGCCGGGGAGCCGGGCGCCGCCGGGTTTTCAGCCCGGCCAGCAGCCCCCAGCCACGGTAGCATCGCGCGTGGATGCCTTTGCCCGCCGCCTTCGGCGCGGGGGGACCGTGTGTGTGCGCGGGGTGGGGGGGACACGAGGACGACGACACGCTGCATCGATGAAAGGCCGGCAGCTATTTCAGGAAGCCGCGAAGTCTCCTCCTTCTTATGTAAATAAACATGACAGCTCCTAGCGCCGGTGCCGCGGCAGGAGGCGCGGGAGTGGGTGGAGGCCGCCGGCGC
>VYZV01002412.1:362191-425265 GCA_013401275.1 Pandion haliaetus | reverse complement strand
GGGATGCGGGCTCTCCCCGGCTCGTCCTCCCGGAGCATCCCGCTGCCGGAGAGGGGCTGGCCCAAGAGGAAGCCCGGGCCGGGGTTGTGCTCGCCTCGCCGTGATGCCGGGGATGAGGGACAAATACCTGCCCGTGCAGCGCTGACGGTGGGCAGAAAGAAAGCGGCGGTGCCTGGGGGTGCGCTGCCTGACAGCTCCCGCCGGCGGAAAACCGGCGGGGCGGTGGTAGAGGTTACTGCAAGGCAGCCTACAGGCTCTCGAAACAGAAATAGTCACCTTGTTTTTCCTTTCCAGCGGCAGCTGCTACGTAAATTCTGGCTTATTTCGCTTTAAATTGATACGGGTTGGAATGAACGTTGGCTTGAATGGGCTGATTTCAGACGAAGCTAAAGCCGTTAAGGGCAGCATGCTGCCTGCGTTGGCTGGGTAATGCAAAGTGGGGGAGAGGGGGGAGCTCGAAAGGGGCTGGAATACCCTGCACAGGCCCACGGTAAACCAGAATTTGAATCTATGGACAACGTGCGATACTAGCCATGTCCCTGTCTGCACAAATCTTGTGCCATAAATACTTCTGTGAGAATATTGCACTCCTTTAATATTAAACTTGCCTATTGCTCTGAAATTTTCTTTGGTCAGAGTAAATGTGCTGCATGTTCAGTGCTGCACAAATGTATTTTCAGAGACACTTCCTTGTTACAATGGTAAATATGGGTATGAAAGACGCAGGTAAAGCATTATGTGGGCTTGGAGTATCTCATATCCTTTCTTTGAATAGAGATGCATGAGGTATATATCTACACTTAGGCTGTGAATATTCACGTTACGAGTCTTGATTCTTCTCATATTTTCCACCAAGTCCAAACCCTATAGTTTAAGGAACAAATGGACATAGTTAGGAAGTAGATAACTTTCTCCCTAAAGGTGTTTAGTAAGCATGTCTCAATAGAGATTTTTATTTGTTCATCGTTTGCATTCTGAAGTTTCCATGGCCTGACCTTATTTCTTCTCTGATCTCATGATACACATGCAATATGCAGAAAAACAGTACTGTCGGGTCAACATAAAAAAAGAGCTCTGGCTGTTGTCTTGTGATTGTAAGTGCCTTTTCCCCTTTGGAGCATTATTTGAATGAATTTGAAAAAAAATGGCTGGGAAAGAATATGGCTATATATGTTTCCTGTGTGTGTGCCAGGGACTTGGCATTCCTGCTGGGGCTTTCTCCTGCCTGCAGCCAGCAGTGCCCTGCACAGTAATCCTGCAACTTCTGCCCTTCAGCAGCTCTACTCCAGCAAGTGTGCTTGTCTTTAATTTTATTTTGTTGGGAGAGAGAGACTAATGAGAAGATGTGGGTAATTAACTCAAATTTCCCTTTTCATACAGAGGGGCTACAGGCTGTATTATATTCAGAGGTGACGCACTGCTGTGTTTAGCACAGCGATCCTTTAAAAAAAAAGGACGTGCATTATCTTTTAAAAAAATAAATAATAAAAAGTCACGCAATAAGCACATTTAACAAAAATAGACTGCATCTGCATCTGTGGTTTGTCTGTGGCTACCGTTCCTCCAGTTCCATCTTTCTGTTTAATATTTATTTCTGTTTCAGATGTGGCTCAAAATAGCTGGGGAAAGAGTACTGAAACCTTATCCATTTCTCTAAAGGGTAACTGAAAATGAATGTAATGATACTGAAAGGAGTTGTATTGACAGCCCTGGGGGCTGACATCCGTTGTTTTTAGAAAGCACAGGTAAAGCAGAAATTCATGTCCTCCAGACATTTCTGGTGACCTCTCTGTGTTGCAAGGAAGGGCTGGGATTTTCACAAGCACTTAAGTAATTTAACTTCGCTGAAAATTAGCTCAGATGGGGAGATACTGCACGGGCTGGCTGCTTGTGGCTCTGCTGAGCTGGTTCTGGGGGGGCAGCCGGTTTCCCCGAGATGCGTGCCGAGAGTGGTGCGCTGGGTTCCTGCCTCCTCCAGAGCCCACCCTGACCTTGGCAGGGTCAGAAAAGGAAATTGATATAAAAGCTCCTGAAGAGGATTGCGAGGGACGCACCCTTTCAAAAAAGCATAAAATCAGGGTGGTGATTTTTAAAAGCTTTGGGTGCCCTGAGGTAAGGACAGAGGTTTATGGTAGTCAAGTGCAACTGTACACAGACTGTCATGATAAGAACACTTGGCATCATTTTACCCTCTTTCACCCACAAGTCTACTTTCAAGCAGCAAAGTAGAGCCATGCAGCATTCCTGCTGGGCAGAGGAGTTTCAGCATCCTTTAGCCTGAGGAAAGCCATGGGTGGGTGACACGCCATGCTTGGGTATGCGTGGTTGGTGGTGGTGACGCTGGCTGTCCCTGGACCTGCACTGCTACTCAGGTCTATTGTGTGGAGCCCTGCAAGCTGGTTCTGTGCCGATCCTATTTGAGCCATACGGTGAGGTACATGCATGCTTGCATGGACAGGCATCTCTGAATGAAAACACTGCTTTCCCATTGATGTGGTGGCAGTGCAGGAGAGCCACGCTAGTGTGTCCTAATGATGGAGTTGGTGGGTGCTGAATGGGCCCTGAGCCACCTGAAAGAAAGTTTCCCACCTGATAGGACCGGCAGGAAAAATAAACTTAGAACTACAGTCACTGAAGCATCAGTTGCTCAAGCTTCCCAGGAGAGACCCACCTCTGGCTTCATTCCTCCGTAACAAACAAACCCCAGTGGGTTTGTGCTGTGAAAGGCAGCACATTTGTTTTTGAAAGGAGACGTCTGACGGCTTGACATTTTGGGACATGGGAGCTGGTCACTCCTCTCTGAAATGATGTGCAGTGCTGAAGTGCACTCATGCAGTCTCCATCTATGTCCCTGTGCTTGGCACCGTGATGGTCTCTGCTCCTCTTCCGCATTCCCTCTCCCTTTCCCATCACCATCCACAGAAGTCCTTGGGGTGCTTTCCAGAGCTCTCTATGCAAAGAGAAGGAAAGTCGAAATAGGAAGTTCAAAGGTAACACAACCTTGATGGACGGGATGTTTACTTGCTATTTAAAAAGTAATATCTATACATGCAGTGTTTATGTTACAATATTTTAAACAGGAAATGTTAATATGTTTGCTTGTGGTTCATCTGAGGCTGGTTTCTTCAAGAATGACTGTACACTGTTATTCCTATAACATAGGCAGAGTTTACTAAATTTTTATATTAAACTATTTGCTAGCTAATGATTCTTGAAACATATCTCTAATAGATGCATATGTCCTAATATGTATGCTTTTGTTATGTGTTTGATTCAACCGTCACCTGCTGCAATAGTTTTTAATTCCTCCTTATGGCTATGAGTAAGGTGCTATTTGCTGAAAATCTTATTCTTAATTTCAAGGGCCCAAATCCAAGTGTGTCTGTCTGAGAACAAAAACACCTGAGTATTTTTTATTTCTCTTTCACTCAGAACCAAACTAACACAAAGTGATGGTTTAGCCAAGGAAGCTGCTGCACTGTGCTGGGAGATGGATTCAGTGTATGTAGACGTGCAGAGGTTAGTGATTAACATGTGCACATCTCTTCAGAGGCCTTTTGACTAGCTAGAGTGTACACAGTGGATTAATTCATGTGCAGGGGATACATGAGTATATGCGTACCTGCGCATTTGCTCAATAACCTTCCCTCCTACAAGTTGTAATTACTAATAAGTCCCTCATTGCAGGGCTTTGTTTTATTTTTGCTTTAATTACTCACGTCACAGGCATTCATCAGTGTTTTACAGTGGAATAATTTTTACAAGGAGCACGGAAAAGGTATCTTGTGCCACATTTTCCAAACCGTAATTGTATGGCACCGATGTAATTGCAAAGAAGTCCCTAGTGAGAGCACATCAGCTTTTTAGCCTGGGAAGTGGTGCTGATTGACAGATGTGATTTTCAGTTTGAACGGCTGAGTTTTTAAGCTGCTTGCAGATGATGCTCCATAAATTGTGGATACAATATACGTAATGGCTCGTGTGTCTTTGTGTGGTGTAAGTAGAGGTCCACGTATTATGCATGGCCATATTTTCCCCTTACCACATGTATATAGGCCTGGTGAGCAATGCAGACAAAGTTGTGTGGTTGTGCCACAAAAAGGGAGGAGGAAGCAGGAGTTACAGTGTAGCAGGACTCAGTCTACACCGCGCAGCAATAGGCTTTTGGGTGGCTGTCTGGATTCATTTCCCATTTCATCGAGATCTTATTTTCCATAGACTTTCCTGCACCTGGCTGGTCATTTATTCCTGTGCAAAAGAGGTGTGAAGCACTGGCATTGTCCTTCCTCTGCATTTTGTTCTCCCAGAGAACAATTTCTGGGTCTCACTCACACGTGTTGGTGGGAGGTACGGGATGTTCGGGTGCTGTGCGGAAACCTTCAGCCCCAGCGAGAGCTGTTGAGCTGCTGCTGTAGGGCTTTGGGGAACAGCAGAGGGTGGAGGCCATTTCCCTAGTGTAAAATAGCTACTGTATGCAACTTCGTTTACTCTTACTTTGCACAATAGAGCTCTATTTTTAGCTTTTTCTTAATTCCTTGTAGCATAGTGAATGGTATGTCTATATGCAAGTGCTGTAATCAGCCCTACGCTTTGTTTCTCACTCTGTATATTCATTGCCAATGAATATGTCACTGCAACAACCATTCCAAATGCCACATTTCACCCTTGCAGTTAGTATCCCTAAACAGCATTGTACTCCAGTGCACACTGCTGTACACACCTTTGAATTTAATAATTTCCATCTTCTTATACCTAATTAAAACTGCAAATATCCCAGAAGAAATACGAAACAACGATAGCGAAAAAATGAAGATCTGACAACATCAATCAGAGATTTCTTTGCAAATTAGTATTACTTTGTATTCTTACAATCTCTAACTTATTGCCTAGATTTTGGGGTAACTTCTCATTTGATGGAGTGACTGGTGATTGGATCAGCCTCACTAAGGGGTTAACATCTCCCATATTCTGCAGAGTTGCTTGTTGAGAACTAATACAGGACTGGGGAGAAAAGGCTCTTTCTAAACTTACTCTGCTTTTAGCACGGTTGGTATATAGCCCTGAAAGTGAATGAGAGTGTGCGTGTATGAGAAATTAATCCTGCTCAGGGTTGGATTAACTGGTGCAGAAGACCCTGGGCAGGGGGCCAAAGCAGTGTTGGCATCTGCTAGAAGTGAGGCTCCCAGAGATTATTTTGGTTCATGCTGCTGACCTGTAGGTCACCTGCCAATGTCTGAAGGTGGCTGATAGTAAAGCATATTGGCTGCTGACAACACTTCTGAAAATGAAGCGTGTGGTACATCTGTATATAGAGATTTTATGGGTAACCATGTTTATACTCGAACACTGTTCTTTATACTGTGAAAGGCAAATGAGTTTTTCATTTGTTGTGGCAGTATTTGACTGTAGGGGTCTTGCTACAAGTGGTGAGAGCGAAGGGCATCCCCATTCTAATTTTGTCCTTTGCTTTCATGGCATTGCCCTGTTAACTTTTCTGTGTTGAGTTGGTGCTCTGTTCTGGTGGAACCTAGGGACTGAATGTTGTCAGATTTTGTTGTCTTATTTGTCTCCTCTTTGACTGATCCTCTCCCTCCTCAACGTTGAAGCATTCTTACCTCTGATCCTTCTTCACCTCTTCCTTACTTAACTCCTGTTTTCTAAAGAATTATGGGTGATACGTTTATCATTCGATTAATCTAGAGTTAGCAGGTGTCTCTTCAAGAAGGTTTGTAGGATCCCTGACACATCCTAGGGAATCATCTGCATGCTTAATCTGAACGAGTACTCCCGCAGCCAGAAGATTCATATCGTTAATAGTATAAAATAAATTTGCTAAACAAATACAATTACCATTGCTGACATCTAGCAGGAATTAAGAAGAGGTGGCCTCTAGACATACAATCTTTTGAGATTGATGGGGCTGCTTTCTTTTTATTAAGCATTTTACAATAATGATATCCATACATGCAGAGGGTTGCATTGAGATCAATCTAAAAAAGGATTAATCCTAAAAGAAAGGGAGTTTCCTGGAAAGCGAAAGCAACGGGAAGAATTGATCCCGATTGCTTGCCCTCGGGAATCAGCAGGGATTACTGATGGCACAGCAGGGTATGGAGCTGGAGGTCAGGAGAGATCTTGCCTCCCAGAAGCTAAATAAGAGCGTGGCTGCCAAGACACAAGCCTTGTGGTGTGAGCACCCATGGTCAGAGCATAAGCTGCAGCCCTGCGTATCGCTGTGCTTTGCTCTAGGGTTGATCCCTATTAGCATTGTTGTCTGTTCATTTTTCTCCCCATCTATTCCCTTCTAAATCAGTGTTTTGCTTTGAAAATGTATTTATCAGACTGAAGCTGGTCCAAAATGAGTCAAAGCCGCCTTCTCTGTAGCTCTTGTCAAGTTAGTCTCACCACTATTTCTGTTCCTTAACTCTGTCCTTGATCGTCTCTTGAAGGGACACTGTAATTTGCTGGCATTAAAAATAACATTCAAGATGACTGCAGTTGATGGGGCTGGGGAGAGGAGTCCTTTAGTTTATCTGAGATGTACCGTGAGTCTGACAGCACAGCAAAAGGGGGTGGGCTCAGAGAGAGCCGTGATAATTTATCAGATGCGTGAACATATTTTTCCCATTAGAAAAGTTGATAGCACTTTATTTTAAAGAAAAAGGGAAAACAGTAAAAAGGGGATATAATAAAAGCCATATACATTAATGAACACAATACAGAATGTAAGCAGTGTGCTCCTGGTTGCCTCCCCACCAACAGCCAGCGTCAGCATAAATCTGGAGTTCTCGCCCTCTCCATCAAGTTAAAATCACTTTTTTTATGAGAAGCCTTTGCAATAAACTAAGGCCCCTTGCTATGAAAATCAGCTCCTTTCTGTGGTTCAGTTTACATCCTTCTCTGCCTATACTAGTAAACACATCTTAATACAGAGGGGAAGCCTGGGGGTCAAGTAACACTGAGTACCTGTGGTCTGAATTTGTCCTGTCATGTTGTCCCTGAGCACGGCAGTTCTGCACAGGGGCTGTGAGGCTGGTCCACACAAGGTGACCTACCCAGACATGCTGGTTTAGCCCCCAGGGCTCGAGAAGTTACTCACAGCAGGCTTTGTCGATGAAGTCTGGAGAACGGAAAAGGATCCAACACTTGTCCCAAGCCAAGCAGGAAGCAACCCCTCTATAAAATTTGCCTAGATAGCAGAGGCTATTCCCGTCTTTGACTACCTTTGGAGAGAAATCCTTATGGATCGAAGCACACAGAGGCCTAATGAGAAAGTGCCCACAACTGACTTGCAGATGGCTCAGTGTGGCTCTGAAAAAGCTGTTTTAGTCTCGCTACAGGTAAAGTCTTTGCATTGCTTGCTGTGATTTCACAAAACTTTCTCTGGCTGACACTGCCATATTTTCTCTGTGATAGAGCTTGCTGTGCAGCCACATGGCACCCATGTGGATACAGCACTGGCACTTTTTGGCCAACAGACTTGTCAGTGAAAGCAGGACCTGCTGTGAGATACCAGGGCAGGACTGAAAATGTGTTTTTCAAGGAACTGTGAGGCTTGTGGCCTGGCTTAAGCAGAGCTTAGGCATCGAGGCTGCAACCTCAAAAGCAGTGCCCGTTGAACTGGGAGGCCGTTTGAAGGAAGCATGTGCCTGTGTTTGAGTTGCACCTCAGCAGGCCTGGAAGTTGTTTTGGTTTTTTTTTTTGACTCGGACTTCTGCAAGAGCCTATTCTTATTCTGTTCCCTGTGGTGCTTCCTAGCAACCGAGCCCTTTGCTTGCTTTATGAAGTTGAAGTGCTCCTCAGGGCTACTCAAGTCCCAGACCTGTGTTATCAGCCAGAGGGAAGCTGCGTAGCCTCAAGGAGGGTGGATGGGCTTGAGCCTGGGAGAGCTCTCCCACCTGTGCTGAGGAGGTTTCCACCTGCAAAGCAAGGATGGGAAGGTGCTGTGCAGAGCCCTGGCGCGATGCTGGTTGCAAGCGTAGAGGGGGAATTGAGCCATAAACCACACCGTGGCGTACAAAGAAGCCATTTTAATTTCAGGCTCTGCTGGAAGCAGTACATGGAAAAGAAAATGTGATCAGTATAAAAAGAAATGTTTATGTTTCTAGGAGCAGAGACCTCCCAAATAATTAACATCACTTGACAAACTGCTGTTTAAAATGCAAGTGGTTTAAGTGCTGCAGCTCAACAGGCATTCGTCACAGCTCTGGCGTAAATGTGATACGCGCTGTGGGTTGGTTGCTGCTTTAAAATAAAGAAGATTTCTGACACACATCTTTTGCTTAAGGAAAATGTCTCCATGATTTTACTTTTTCTTGCTTGGAAAAGCTAAATGTTAGAAAACTAGACAAATGGCAACTTGGTGGCAAGGGCGTTGGGGATACGGTTTTGGAATGAAATAAATCCTGGATTTTAGTTTCTGTTGCACAGATCAGGCTTTTGGTCAGAAGAAAGACAGAAATGCTTCATTGACTTTAGCTTTTGGGAGGAGGAGAGAGAAGGGAAAGGGCTTTTGAGGAGAGAGTTTTGGAAGCTATAGCTTCGGCTCTGATCTGTCTATCTCTAATATTCACTGACTCAATTAAAAGTACTTTAAATAAAACCTTGCTTTCCTCTAGGGCTGTTGGGAGACTGACTGGAGACATAAGGATTGTTAAGAATTGGTATTTTTCAAAGGTTAAAAAGTAGCAGCTTATAATGAGACTGAGGTTAAAAAAAAAGTTAAAAGAAAAAAGTCTGTCTGGAAGATAGAAATATATGGGTGCCTATAATGAGCTGAAGCATCCCAGATCAAAATTACGTCTGTCTTTGCACACCAAACAGAATCAGATTATCAAATATAAAATAAAGCCTTAAGAATCTAATTCCTTTTACAAAGGCATTATTAATGCTGTGAATTTCATGCAACTTGGAAAAGGAAAATTGCTCAATTTATTTTCTGGTTGTCCTAAACTAGTTCAATGTCACTCTCTGACTTTTCATCTCCAAAGGGAAAGAGACTATCACTCCTGCTGCCTTCTTGTTTTCCGATTCTGAGTGAAGGCATGTATTTATAAGGAAAGCAAGTTTGTGTGTCCTGATGGGTGCTGGTCCATCTCACATGGAGCTGGAGCTGCAGCATGGTAGCATGGTAGGAGTTGCTGCTGTTCTACTCTTAATCCCTCTGTCCATCAGTGGCTTTGCAAAATGAGCTGAAAAGACCTTGATGAAGCAGCATGGCTGTGACAAGGTGCCTGGACAGCCCATCTCCTTTCTGTCCAGCCCAAGGCTCTATTACTTGAGCAAGGGTGGGTGATTCAATGTCTAGATATCATGTCTCTCTATCTCATCGCTTGGATTTTGGATGGTTACTGACTGTAAAATGATCTTACTCTCCTTGGCCTATGCTATTCTGTGCATGGCTTCTAGCAGTCAGGCCTAGGTGGGAAAGTGGGCAAGCCTGTCTTTGGGATGCAGCAGAAGATCTTGCACCGTGTTAGAAATTAATTCCTGAAATGGAGGTGCAGTGATTACAGCTCCCTGTATCCTTTCTAGGCAGATGTGCAATGGCATTTATCACACAAAGGATAAAACATTCAGGCTATCTGTTCCCATGGTAGAAAGGATAAGATGCAGAGAAATATCATTCAGATGTTCTATAAATAGATTTGCAAGAGTGCTATAGTCATTCAGCATGTTTGCAAGAGATGACTGCAGTTCTTACAATGCTTTTCACCAGAGTTTCAGTAACCTCAGCCATTTTGCTGGATGAAGTTTTTATCCCATTACCTGTAAAGTGACTACCTGAGCTCTCTTTACCACTTGTGAGTTATCCCACACAGACCTTCCTGCTCTGAACCCTCATAAAGCAAAGCTGCTCACTGGGGACTCCAGGTCATGCCTCATCCCAAGCTGATTGAAGCTTCAGACTGACGAGTATACAGGCAATTGCTTGAAGGAGATAGAGAAGTTCTTTAGCATATGATAGCTGGAGTCTTTTGAGATTCATTGGCTATATATACGTGACAACGCACACTTTCCATCTTCTCTTAATCCTGTGCTTTGGGAAATCTGTGCTTGAACCCTCGTGGACAGACTTTATCCATTTTTGTCTTTAGTGTGTGGCAGAAGCAGTAGTTTTATGACACACATGCCTGGTACTGCTGGCTCAGTTGATGCAGGAGGAGGTGTGTAGTATTGAGTGGGCAGCTGTAATAAAGTGTAAATATGGGCAAGTTACCTTAAATAACTTCAGTACTGCAGAGAAGCGATTTTGCAGTATACCCTCTGGGAAAAAATAAAGATTGCAGTTTTGGATTTGTGCAAATTCAGTTTGATGACAAACATTTTGTGCTTTTCCTCTATGTACTGTATTTACAGCAGTAGGTTCAGATTATGAATTGAGATCTGCTTCTGAGTACAGAAAACTAATCAGGGAAATGCTTCATGGCCCAGAGGTCTGGATTTGCAGACTCCAGTTCAACAGCTGCACCCCTCTGTGCCGGCAGGAAGGAGCATCTGTCAGGGATGTAGTGTGGCCCTTATTAAATTATAATTTAGAGCTGTGGCTTAGAGAAACAGGTGCAATTATATACACACACACACAAAAAAAAAAAAAAAAAAGCCAGTGGTCTTTGTTATCAGAAGAAATGCCCCTTAGCTGGACAAAGACTAAAGGATTGTCCACAGTTTTTCAAGCTACAAAGAACAAGGAAAATGGATGAATGAATTGGCCTCCACACTTAATTGCTCCTTGCTTTTCTGAAAGAGTGTAGGTGTCTTTCTACCAAGAGAATAAAGCCCCCTGAGCCCTTTAGGCTTGTTTCCTATTCACACATGACTTTCAAGGCAGTCACGCCATGAATGTGGCTACATCAGGAACAATGCTCTGAATCGTGTGACATCGAATTTCTTCCTCTTTCTACTCCTATCAATATCCCAATATGCAAAAATGCCCTTTTGCATGAATTTTAAAACAGCGTGTTGTTCCTATTCCAGGCTGGCTTGCCTTTCTAGCACATCTCTTTTCCTTCAGCTATTTAGAAATGCAGTCATTTTTTTATCTTCATGATGTTCCTCCTGAGTTACCTGCTATATGTTACCCAACTTCAGTAGACGGTAACTGGTCATCTGAGTCAGGAAAGGTCATGTGAGTAAGTCTGCAGCCGTATAAAATTGCTGAAGACTGAATCATTGGGAAGTTTTCTTCTGCATAGCTTCCACACATTGATGTTAACACAACTTCCAAGCTGAGGTGGTGAAGCTTCCTTGGCACCCTCTCATAAGAAACATTGGGGTAGTCTCCTCTACAAAACAACTTGAGGCGTTAACTGTTACCCAAGTAATAAGAAAATAATCATGAAACTTTAAGGGAGTTCTGTGAAGGCTTATAATGAAAGGTTTTTGAGCTTCTAGTTGGAAGTGTATTTTTGCTTATGCAAATCAGAGAGGACTGGAGCTCTTTTGTGTGCTGTTATGGTGTCAGAAGAAGTGTGGAGTCACCTCCCGCTGTCCTCTGGTGCAAGGAATTGCATCGGCCGTGGGTTTTGAACAGCTTCATTCAAATCCACTGAAGTCCAGATAAAATGTACTATTGCTTACAAAGTTATCTTCCTCTTACTCCCATTTATTTGCTGTTTCTTTTCTTATATGCAGACTGTAAAAAGTTCAGGGCAAGACCTGTCTCTTCTTTCTATCTTTGTGAGATTCAGCATGCGGGGGTGGCCAGCAGGTAGGATCACTTTTAAAGAAATAAAACATCTTGTCCTCAGGCAATATGGATTCAACACCCTCGGTCTTTTACTGGCTGAGCTGTTGCAGCAGATGCTAAGGAAAACAAGTTCCTGTATGGACTACTCCAGCAGCTATTTATAGCAAAATGTTAAGTAATAACTTCATGGGTCTGGCATGGGAATTGCCAGGAAGGATGATGGAATAGTATTCATGCTTATTCTTTGGAATAAGTGCCAGGGATGCTGTTTATCTTTGTTAAAATAAACTGTAACTTTATGCCCTGACTGGCTGTTAAGTTTCATGTTTTAATTCAATGGTCCAGGTTCAGATGCTGGTCTGCTAAAGAAACAGGGTTAATTACTGGTAGAGGGTGTTTAAACTGGTGCGAGTGATTTGCTGCAGAGCCAGACGAGAACGGGAAAGTCAGTAATTTAGATTTCACTTGTGACTGTGGTACAGAAAGTGCAGATTAATGATGGAATGCATGCGTGGATGGCCAAATTTTTGCATAAAGGGAGAAATGTTGCATTTTCTCCAGGTTTTGCCTCAACAGTACTTAAATTATTTGCCTGGAAAAAAATAATATTTTAATCCTGTAGTGGTTAACACTTCTAGTGCTACTGGAGACCTCTCTGGTCTGGGCAAAAGTTCTTGGTTATAAGTTCTGTTTGTGCAGTGAGAAGTTGCTGGAGAGCAGGGCTGGTGCCCTGCACTGGGTTGGCAGCTTTACTTCTGTGCCCTCGTGCCAGCTCTGCCAGGTAGGCTGGAAGTTTTACAGCTTGATGGAGCTCCCGTGCTTTAATCCCAGCAATGCACCTGAAAAAATGCCATTTTAATGACAAACTCTGTAACTTCACTTAGTACCCAGTGCAAGTTACTTTGCAGGAATACATTACAAATTAACTAGTGGGTGCTGCCAAAATAAATCCCTCTGATTATAACTTTGTAAGATTGGGGAGCCTCGGTTAATCACTAGGACCTGTTATGTTTCAGGAGAGGGGTGACTGATTTTTTTTTTTAAATGAGAAGATACAAAGCATGTCTGTCTTGAGGAGAACAAACCAGGAGAGTGCAAGAGATTAAAAGAAAAAAAGGAGTAAACCTAATTGGAGAGAAATGTGCTGGATGAGGTGAGGCCAGTGAAGAAGGTGGAAGACTTGAAAGAGGGAAGTGGCTGAGAAACTTTAATACCTGTGACAAGGGAGGTGGAGGAGGAGGAAGAAGATGTTTTGGAGAGGAAGGGATGGCAAAGCAAGCAGAGGGGAAGGTCATGTGTTCTGTGAGTTTTCCTCAAGAAAAAATGGGCAGAGGGGGAGATGAGAGAGAGGAAAGAAGATCTGAACAGAGAAATGGTAGAGGAGGAATTCAAAGAAGTACATGGCTCCTATAATCCTGAAACATTTAAGAAGATGTTAAATGTGGCCAAACAGTAAAGGTAGGAGTAAATTTTCACCTGCCTGATAAGTTGCTAGCTCTAATAACCACATACTTCAAGGATTTATTTGCTGCCAAACAGTCAGGAAAAAAGCCACTGGAATCAATATCTTTTGGGCCTAGTCAGTACGTAGCGAGACTAGAATTTCAGGTACATTTTTCCTTTGTAAGCAAAGAAATTTCATATTCCATTTCACAACAGCATAAACCTTGCAGCCAGGAGACCATCAGCAAATATATGTTTAAAGGACTTCCCTTTAGGATTGCGGAATTTATATTGAATGAAAATCTTTGATATTTGGGTAACTGGTGTGGATGGAAATAGTTTGGAGACTGTACCAACTAACAACAAAGCAAGCAGTACAATTTTCTCATGCTGAAAAAGAGAATTTTCAGTTGATCAGAAAGAAATTAAAACAGGCAAAAAAAGACATAGAGAAGACTTACTGGGTGACAGTATATTTAGAGCCACCAACCTGGAGAAAGGAAGAAGCAATGACCTGAGTATGAGGACATCAACACCAGAAGGTTTTTGCAAAAGATTCAGAGGCCTGCTCACATAGCTAAACGACATTGTCCTTAGAGAGACAGGACTAAGTGCTTGCTCAGCCGGCTCCTGGGGTAACATGGGCTGACCCTCAGCCCCGGCTGATGAGAGCGATGCAGCTGCAGAATGGACACCATGGCGGTCTGGAAATTCTTGGTGTCTCTGTTGAGGGGTGGAAGATCTCCATCACAGGAACATCTGTAGCTGGACACTGTCCTTCAGCTGTGGCGTCACCTGGGGGTGTCCCCTGGGAGTTTCCCCTGGCTGCTCCGCAGGAAGGGGAGCACTGGCTCTTGGGTTTGGAGGCAAGCTGTTTCACACGCAGTTGCAGGCAGTTATTAGTGGAGGAGGCATGCTTAAACCACTGAAAGGAGGGAATGGCAGCCTTTGGGCAAAGCACTGCTTGGGCTCCAGAAAAATAATCACTACATCTCAGAAGTGCTTGTTAAGTTTGAAATACGGATTGGGTAAGGAGCTGCTTCTGGCAGGCATGCTCTCAAGAGACCCTGCAAGGAACAATAGCAGGAAACTTCAGGAGGAAGAGTGTGAAGCAAGTATGACTTGAGCACTGCATTTTTAAACAAGCCTACACACAAAATGACCCAACTTTACAGTACCTCAAAGTGACTCTAAATGGATGTTTTATATTAGGAGAAAAGGCACACTCCAAGTGTAAATGTCATGTATGATAGAAGAAAAAACTGCTTCCTGAGATTGTTTAGAAATGGCATTATGGCATAAAACCTCATGGTATGTGGTACTGAATGGTAAACATAATCTACACTGTCCAGCCGGGTAAGAGGAGAAGTAGAACAGGCTCTGGGATATATAACCTGACCCATCCAGATACTAAATTAAAGTGAAGGCATAAACATGTGACATTCACAATAAATTCAAGCAGCAAAATGCAGAAGAGGCAATGAAGCCACTGGAGATTTCACAACTGCAGTCCAAAGTTGTCAGCAATGTTTCTGAACTGAAAGGAATGTTATGCCTTACTAACATGCTCTGCAGTAAGGCAGGAGGACATCAAGGCTGTGTGGGGCTACTTGTGCTGTGCACAGCGATAGGTATTTGGGAAGGCACAAAGCATGTGTGGATGCTGAATCCCCAGCACGGCTGAGCCCATGAGCTCTTGAGGAAGGAGCTCATTGCTCTTTGCTATGATCTAAGCTCACCTAGCATGTTGGCCTCTAAACCTTTTGTGGCTTTGAGGAACTGATGGTATTTGAGGGTTAAATTGCTATAATCTCAGGGATATTTCAGTTAGTACAACTCCAGAGTTTGCTGTGAGATGAATGGTGCTGTCCCTGTCTTGGAGTGTTTTCCAGGCTCTTTCTAGAGGCATCCCTCCAGCAGTCTTTGTTCTCTGCCCTAGAGCTATGAATATGAGCCCTGTACTCATGCCATCTTCTTGCAAATGCTGTCTCTGCAGATATGTTCCTGCTTTCTGTTCTATGCTGGGGAGCCTGCACTATTCCAAGGTCTTACTGTTCACCTCCCTCATTCCAGGGACACGTGGCAGAGCGAAAATTTTTTGAGAGAGCAAGGTGGGATGGTGTCTCCAGCCTGGGACTTTTGTCTTTCTTGATGAAAGGTGGTCTCTGATTAGGGAGCTGTGCTAAACAAGACACTAGGATATGGAAGGTCAGAAGCAACAGGGGATTTTTGGCCGCTGTGTTCTGCATCCCTAATGTATAGTCTCATGCACTGGGATGAATAGTAGAGCAGTGGGAGAGCGTCCTCCAGTTGATGATGTAGATGACAAGCGTAATTCAGACATGCTCTTCATTGCCCTCTTAAGACCCTATCTCTTTCCGCTGATGATAGAGGGAATATAATGAACAGCATCCTAATTTAGCTCATTATATTGTAAATATGCAATGTTGAGTAGCCTGCTGTGGGCCCAATTCAGCATCTTGAGTCTAGAGGCACGTTTTTGATTTTACACAGGTATAACTCAAAGCTAATTCAAGGACTTGAGTTCAGAACCACAGCTTCCCTAACTTTAATTTTCTTTGCATGGCTTTGTCAGTAGGCTACACCATTCTCTACCATCTCTTGGATTTTGATTCTACAGGTCCATTTACTTGTCTCTACCACTCTTAACGTTTGCTTTTTTCCTGCTCTCCATTGCTCCCACCTTCCTTCTCATCCTGACAAATATCTAAAGTTTAACCTTGACAGGTTACTTCTGTTTCTGGTGAACTCTCAATACTCAGACTTCCAAGCTATTACACTGTACATGGAAAATGTGCCCAGGATAAACTTTCCATTAAACTGTATTTAAATTGGAAGAAGAATGCTGGCACCTCTACAAGTATTCCAGAATTACATCCCAAAATACTGAGGCTAGTTAATCTTTTGGAAGAACAAAAACTCTTACTGATTTATATTTAGCAGAGGGAATGTATTTAAAAAACACAGTCTATATGAGGCCCCTTGAAGAAAACATCTTTTACATTGATTTGTAGTGCATGGAAATACTATGTGGCCATAAAATATTTGCAGCCAGGCTCTGCTTTTATGTAGCTACTTTTTTGCAGCGTGGACTGTCATGAACCCTCTGAGAGTGACTGCTCTGCTGACTGTGGGCTGTGCAGCAAAACACAGCTACCTCTGGGGCAGTAGTTTAGCTGGTCATCACAGCTGTGCCTGGTATTGCAGGAGGGGAAGGGAAAAAGCAGCGTGCAGTTATCACTACAGTGGAAACACTAGGCTTGTGAGGTTGAGGCTTTGGTTCAAAACCAATGCAAGGTTTGTACTTGTACTGTACCCTGGGACCTGTCTAGCCCAGGTGCCTGCCCCTGGCAGGGGTGAGAGGATATGCTTTTTGGGGAGAGTACACACAGAGCCACCATTTGGCTTCTTGGCAGACCCGCAGGAGGACATGGGTGAGAGCAGAAGCTGAACTTGCCCTCTCTGTGTGCTCGTATGAGGTTAGAGAGAGGGGCGGAGGTGCAGCTGGCCCCAGTCTCAGCAGCACTGCTCTTCGTTAAATGTCTACAATAACTAGTTAGGCTTAGTTTACATCATTATAAATTAGGAGGAACGCTGCAATGTTAATAGAGGTGTAAAATGTTCTGTGCGTGGTTCTGATCTATACTAAGAAAATGAGTAACTGGAATTACAGTAGATGGGAGAGCTCATTGACTTGTCCCAAGTGGACAGTTTCTGGAAAAGGAGCTATGGCAGGGAACTGGTTCATTAATGCAGTGGGTCAGAGAAGCAAACATAATTTATTTTATAAAGTTAACGTAATGTTATGGCCAACAGTGTATCTGCTTATCTTTGAGAAGATAAGGATTAGCAAGAGGTAGCATGGAAAGTTCTTGGGTTTTTTTTCTTCCTTCTGTCCCACCATTTGCAGCACAGACAGATCAGCCATCACCCTGGGCAAGCTGTTCTTCCTCCTCCTGAAGCATCTGATACTAGCAAAGGAGAAGATTCCCAAACTGCACATTTGCAAGAGAAGGATAAACAGAATTTTTAAAACATCCCTAAATCTTAAACCAAACTGGACTTAATCTTGCTTTCTTTTGTTAGAAGACATAAATATGTTTTTACATTCCTCGTTAGACTGCCGACAGACCCAACCTGGTCACAGCAGAGCAAAACCACTCTAAATCAAGAAAGAGATCTTAGATGCTTCCAGAACACCATTTTTTACTTTTATATTCTCATTTCATACTCACAACATCTAACTTACGATGTCTTAGTAAGAATAATAAAGATGCAAAATCACCAAGATGCAGAGAATAAGGTCAGAAGTGCCTTGCTGCTCTTAAAATTAAATAATTATATGGCAAATGCAAGTCGCTCCTGCTTGTGGATCAGAGGAGCTGCTAGAAGACAGTGTGGGGAGAAGCAACTGCTGCTGATAGAGGGATCTCAGTCTCCTCTCCATGGACCCGGCTGGACCCCAGGGGATGCGGCTCCCGAGGCAATTCCTCCTGCCGCTGCCCAATATCTTTCTGGGGGGCTGCTTACCCCCTCTCTCCTTATCCAGCAGACAGGAGCATATGGCTGCTTACTTATGCTCTTGCTGTTCTTATGTACTTAGGGGGCTTATGGTCTGCAGGGGCTCAGGGGGATTTGCACAGGGAGAGGGTGAGGAAGGAGCCTGCAAAGGGTGGGCTGCACCTGCGGAAAGCAGAGCAGTGCTGGAGGTCTTGCAGCCATCCTCCGTGGCATGCCTCATCAGTGACTAAATTGCTGCGAATGACTGTGAGAGATGCTGAGTAAAGAGTGCCTAATTAGGGACTAGGAGATGGTTAATGATTACATGGCATCATAGCTGAAGATGTGAAGTTTAAAAATTAATTTGTAAGGGGAAGGGGCTGCTTCTTGACAGCCTTATGTGCATCTAGAAATACTTATATACTCACACACATCTCTTCTGGTATCATCTTTTCTTCACAAAAAAAGGGCATGATCAGCCACCTTCGTAGTACTTGGTATTTTTAAGTGCTTGCAGTGCATCAGCTGGATTGTTCCTCCTGGAGATATGTGTGTGAGGGTTTGCCTCCCCAGGTCAGTCCTGCCCTGCTGTCCTCTCCTTCTGCCTCTCCTGCATTTCAAGGGTCTTTCTCACCTTCCTTCCCATATCTGGCAGAGTATCCTCTAGGCTCTGCCCAGGAGCATCTTCTCATCTCTCTCTGGGTAATTTCAACCACAAACATTAGTTCAGCCATATACTTCATACAGTCAATTAACAGATTCACCTCTTCTGTGTAGTACTTAAATCTCCTTTGGCCAGCCTAAATTTTTGCTCTGGGTTTTTTTGCCTTTTTAATAAAATATTACAAACAACTCAGGCTTCATATAACTGAAGCAGAGCTCTTATTCTCCTGTCACTCCTCAGCTCTTTTACCTTCTTTTTTCAAGCTTTATAAAAGTTGCCACCCTCCCGACCCTTACTAATACTCATAGCCTCGGCATCATCTTCAAGAAAGCCTTTGTAAAGCCTCACATCTGAGTTGTAACCAGGGACTTGTAAGTCGATGGGTTCACCTGGTGTTGCTAAAAAATACCCATGCCCAAGTAATTGACTGGCACTCCTGCAGAGATTATTCTCTCTGCATGAGGAGTGACTGTTGAACAGGACACGTCTGCTCCTCAGCTACTGCACTGCACGTGATGGAGGGCAAATGCACATCCCAGCTGAGCAGAGGCAGATGAAATGGCAGTCTCTGTTTCAGCCCATCCTCCTAAATCCACTCAAATGCATCAGTGTCCTGTGTCTTGCTGATTCTGCCTGCATCTGCCCCATCTTCAGGACACAGCCTTTCCCCTTTCCCTTCCTTTCTGCAAGCCTCAAAGTCTTCTCTCTTCTGCCATTGACAAACAAAGTCTTGCCACACTTCTATTTGTTCCAAATTTATGTTGTTGTACCTGTTTTTCTGCCCTCTGTCCTTGCTGTCACTTTTTGCTTCTCTTTCACTAATTTTATTTTTCTCTATGAAATTAAAAATCAGCTTCTTCACTTTGAAGGCTCCTCACAAACTAACCTTTCCCTACCACCCATCAGCCAGGTTTGAAAGATGGATCCATTGTGGATCATCTGCAATCAAGTCCAGCTTCTATTGCCCACTTTTTATACTGGGAGGAAGGGGGGCTTCTCATAGGTGTCTGTAAAACCACTTTTGGTGTCCTTCAAATCTGTTACTTTAAACACAGCTTTGCTTTTTGGCCTTTAAAAAAAAAAAAAAAAGCACAACTCCAAGCCCTACCCTGACTGGTATTATCTCCTTTCATGTACATGTGGTCTGTCTGCACCTGCCTCTTGTCTCATAGTTTGCAATTTAAATGGAAAATCTTACACTATGTGCAAACCTAGTCTTGATACATCTTGTCACTGCTAAAATAGCACAGATGAAAATAAGTTACGTTTTGGCTTTGACTTGTTTTAGAGTCTTGGATGGGAGTGCTAGATCTGACCTGCTGGCTGAGATCCACCTTGCAGATATGTCCCTAATTCACTAAAGTTTAATCCAAGATGCTCCATAATTTCAGGTATTCTGGATTTAAAGCTCCAGAATTAACCCTTTGCATTTCTATGATTGAATGCCCCAACACCTGCAAAGCTATAGTCTGTCTTTATGGAAGAGCAAAGCTTTGCTTTGGCTTCCTGGTCATCTTGTAATGCCACGATGAGTAGTTGACCATGGTGACAGCAATCTTACAGGGTCATTATCATCATAACAGGCACAGGGAGAGTTGGATGTAGACTGGAGATACATGATTACTTATTCCTTCAAGAACAGCAAACATGTTTTTAAAGGCAGTGAAGGAACCCTTGTTTTTAATTTGCATTAATTTATGGTTCTCTTTCTTCTGTGCACATGCCCTGGGTCAGGCTGCATGTGAGAAAACAAGGTTTGCAACCCATTTTCAGTTTCTACTGGTGTTAAGCTAATATTTATTTTTAGTAAACTGTATCTTGAAGCGTGCTTTTAAGAATCCATTGGCAAAGCCTAGCACAATGAATTCATTATGGTTTTCTCCTTTTGAACTTTATTAACAAATGTAAAGGATCAGTGTAACTGGTTACACTGTATTTCACTGATAATTCTCAAAAGTATGGGACCACCTCAAAAAGTGGTAAGGCTTATAAGCATTCATCCCATAATTGATTTTTTTCTCCCTGTGCTGCTAGTAACCCTCCAGCTTTGGAAAAGCTGTGCAGGTAATCTTTCAGAGCTAGGGCTTTTCTGCTGCACCACGTGTGTGTCTCTAGGGCAGGGCTTCCCTTCCCTTGTGTTCCCCACACCTACACATGGTTTCCTTTTCTTCCTTCTCAACAATCCTTCCTTTTAAATGCGTATACAGTAAGGCCACCTGCCAGATAAAGCCCTGTCTGTCAGCCTCTTTTGGTAATGTAATAATTTTGAAAACCTTTTCTCCCTTCGTAGTATGGTGTTTTGCCCTGTCCACTCTTTTCGCTGTCACTAGCCTGCAGGACAGGTCACCTCTGTCACCACCCCCAGACCTCTCCTCTCCTCCCCAGGTGGACAGGGATTTGTTGTTCCCACTTCCTACTGCATGTCAGTCCCTGGGCTCTGTTTTGAAGTTGTCTTTTCTGTTTCTTTCAATTCTGAATGTCACTTATTTCACATGCTCTAAGAACTTTATCTTAAATACCCTGCAGTTAGTTTTCCATCTGAAATGAGTTTTGACAGTATTCTGATAGGTGCCTATTGAGATCTTTTCAACTGGAAAAAATGTATTTTAAAAAAATTAAATCCAGTCATTTCTTGCAGCATTTAAGAATTCCCAAGCCTTTAAGATTATGCCTAATGTTTGCAGAGCATGAACGCTTCTGGTGAAAACCCCTAACAGGCTTTGAGATGCGTTTTGCTAAGCTGAGAACATCCAGTGCTGCCTTTTATATAGCATGTGGATGTTGCTCAGGCCTTGAGATCCAGGAGACCAGGGACATCTAACGCACATGGAGGGAGAAGTGTGCTACCTTTGGGGCAATATTCTGCTTTCTCAAACAGGGCTCTGAAAAGGATGCGCTTAGGAGTGGGACACTAAAAGCAGAGAGGTTCAGACCGCTTCACATTGCTGTTCATGTTAACATCTCCTTCACCTTGGCTTACTAAATGTTTCAGAAGATCCAGCCTCCGTGCTTGTGGCTCAGGGGAACAAGCGGTACATTACCACCTTTGCTGCTCTCTTGGCAGGGCTCATGGTATTAGAGCCAAGTTGTGTTTAGGGTTCAAACCCAGTACTGAGTGAAATGGTTCAAATAGCATCTATTATTGGGCACCAACTGAAAATGGAAGACTATCCAATCTTTAAAACCATATCAGTGAGCAGATGCTGGTTTTTGTGACCCCCAATGTGAAACCTGGAAAGCTGTATGGGGGTCCATGATGCGTCTGTAGGTTTGTAGCCCTTTGACACAGAGGCTGTTTTCAGACAGGCATGATTTTCCTCTTGTGGCTTTAGTCACAAGATACCAGTTTGCATAGGCCTGGCATGTTGTTACAACTCCTGCTTGTCAGGGGGAAGTTGTGTTATGTTGTGGAATGGGAAACTTGCACTGCTCCTGAACACGCTTTCATATTCCAGAATTCTTTCAAATACTTATTTGTTTGCAATTTTTATTTCAAGCAATTACTTCACTTTGCCTTTGTTAGGTGACTGATAAGTCAGGTTGTGGCAGAGGATGAGTCTGGGACAGACTCTGAGTTAATGGAGTCTTGCATGGTTGCTGTGAAATTGGGAGGACTTTTGCTTATTTTGCCTACTGAAGCTGGATTTGTGAGTTTTACTCAATTCTTCTACATAAAGAAAAAAAAAATTGAAACCTACTGCAAGGGCCCCAGCTGTATAGTACCAATATTGCTGTTAGCAAAGGCAGAAGATGTCAAAATGTGTAGTAGTTTTAACAAGCGCATGGGAGAAGGCTGGAGCCCAGGTCCAGCCTAGTGAGAACAAAAACTTTAAGCAGGTGTTTTACTTTATTTTTAGCCAGCCAAGCAAGGACAGCAATGTATCTCACCAGCTTGTGTTGCTAAAGTATCTCCTTGTCTAAGTCCATTTGTGGTGGGTTGACCCTGGCTGGATGCCAGCTGCCCACCAAAGCTGCTCTATCACTCCCTTCCTCAGCTGGACAGGGGGGAGAAAATCTAATGAAAGGCTCATGGGTTGAGATAAGGACAGGGAGAGATCACTCACCAATTACCAGGCAAAACAGACTGACTTGTGGAAAATTAATTTAATTTATTACCAGTCAAATCAGAGTAGGATAATGAGAAAAAAATCCTAAATCTTAAGACACCTTCCCGCCACTCCTCCCTAAACTCCACTCCTGATTTTCTCTACCTCTGCCCCTCCAGCAGCACAGGGGGACAGGAAATGGGGGTTGGGGTCAGTTCATCACACGGTGTCTCTGCCACTCCTTCCTCCTTAGGGGGAGGACTCCTCACTCATCCCCTGCTCCACCGTGGGGTCCCTTCCACAGGAGACAGTCCTTCACGAACATCTCCAATGTGAGTCTGTTCCATGGGCTGCAGTTCTTCACAAACTGCTCCAGCGTGGGTCCCTTCCACAGGGTGCAGTTCCTTCAGGAACAGACTGCTCCAGCGTGGGTCCCTTGTGGGGTCAAAAGTCCTGCCAGAAAACCTGCTCTGTGATCTCCTCTCTCCACAAATCCACAGGTCCTGCCAGGAGCCTGCTCCAGCATGGGCTTCCCATGGGGTCACAGCCTTTTTCAGGCATCCACCTGCTCTGGTATGGTGTCCTCCATGGGCTACAGGTAGATATCTGCTCCACTGTGGACCTCCATGGGCTGCAGGGGGACAGCCTGCCTCACCATGGTCTTCCCCATGGGCTGCAGGGGAACCTCTGCTCTGGCGCCTGGAGCATGTCCTCCCCTTCCCTCTTCACTGACCTTGGTGTCTGCAGAGTTGTTTCCCTCACATATTCTCATTCCTCTCTTTGCAGTTCCACAGTTTTGGGTTTCTTTTCCCCCTTAAATATGTTATCACAGAGGCGCTACCCCTGTCACTGACAGGTTTGGCCTTGGCCAGCAGCAGGTCCAACTTGGAGCCAGCTGGCATTGGCTCTGTCGGACGTAGGGGAAGCTTCTAGCAGCTTCTCACAGATGCCACCCCTGTAGCCTCCCCGCTACCACAACATTGCCATGCAGACCCAATACACCAGTCTTAGGTGTTTGTGTTGCCATCTGAAGTTGCATGGTGTGTCCTCCTTTTGGAGTGGACAAGCTGCCCTGAAGAAGTTGAGCGTCAGAAGAAAGAGGCCTTTGTATTTGACCCATTGCTTTGTAACTTCTGCAAGTATTTGTAAGGTGCAAAACCCCATTATTAAATAGTTTCACTTTTTAAAAATCAAGACCTTTTCTGGTCCTTATACCTGAGCATGTTCATCAAGGAGGAGTCATTGCTGTGTAAAAGCATCTGGGAGAAAGAAGGGTGGCTCCTTCCCATTTGCATTATCTGCCTATGGAAGCTGATCCTGGGGTAATTTCTTCTGCTCCCATAAAGCATGGTTGCCCTGTGTTTCAGCTGTCTGCATGGGGGTGCACTTGTCCTGCAGGCATTGGTCTGGCATGGGTTTGACCCATTCTCACATAGAGGTGCCGGACTGTCACAGCAAATAAGCATTCCTCTAACATCCTTCCCATGGGGTCAGGCAGGACCCTATGGCTCCATAACGCTGCTCCAGCAGTTGCTCTGGATATATGCAGTGTTGTTATCAGAGCCTGTTTTGAAAGCTGTGGGCGGTTTTGGTGACTCTATTACTGCATTTTAAAAAGGCGCGATGTCCTGTGGAGAGGTGCGGCAGCTATTATCACAGCCAAGTTATCCAATAGAATTAGAGCACTGGGATATACAAACAGGTTAACATGTGTGTGCCTTTGTGCTGCACAATTTTGTTTTGGTGAGTGACTGCTAGCAAAAAGTTTGCGCTACAAAATTCAGATCTGGATGCAAAGATGGCATGAATTGAATGTATATTCACTGGTAGCTTCTTGTCTTTCACATATATGCATCCCTAGAAACTGTCAAAGACGTGTTAAAAAAACAAGACTGGAAATGAGCAGAAAAAGAGTTTTTTCATATTTTTATATGGATCTCTTGACTCTAAATTATCTCAAACAATTGATTATATCCCTCAATATGTGTCTTGTTTCAGAAATGACTGTGACTTCATGTCAGGAATGGAAGTTTTTAAACTGGATGTTTATTTTTAGTTAGTCTACCTATAAAAAAGGAATATAGCCGAAACAGAGAGGCAGTCAGGAGATGCACAGTGAGGAGATCCAGTGGCCTGAAAAATTTCTGCCAAAAGAGAGGTTGGGATGGTTTGCTTTGACCATCTGTCAACAGTCTTGTCCCTGCAGACCAGCATGACCCACCTGGGGAGTTGGAGTGGAGTAAGGTTAAGTCGACCAGTTTTGCTGGCTCTGGCTCATAACCATTTGTGATGGTGAACAGCATCACGTTTGCAGTGATAAAGGAAATACTTCTTTGTAAAACACCATTAAGCCCGAGGAACTCATCAGCAAGGTATCACTAAAGCTGAGGACTTAACAAGGTTCCAGAGGGGTGGTAACAGAGAACATACCTGGTTTGGAAAAAAACTAGTGACACTGGAAAGGATTCAACCTCCTGTTCTTTGGGGCATAAGATGGCCTCTAATTAAACAGGTCTTAGGAGTTAACCTCAGAAGGTTCTCCCAGTGGGGCTGCTGCAGCTTGTGTTATCTTCTTACCATCCAGTCTGGGCTCTGGGGAGAGGCAGGGTGCACTGCCCTGGGTCAGTAGCGTGCCCGAAGGGAAAAGATCAGGCTCATGTGAGCTGCTGCATCCTGACCTTCCCCATGTCAAGCTCCCCCTTCCATGCAGTCTATTCCTCCTGACGGTTTCCCTCTCTGACCTGCCTGCTCAGGTGAACCTCTACTCTTTCTTGGTACTCTGCATCTTATTTCTCCTCCTCCACGTGTGAGGAACAGGAGGATGAAGATGACTTATATTCCACATAATTTTTAGCATCAAATAACTCCCAGTTGATTCATTTCTCCCTTAAAGCATTAATGAAAGTGTTTACAGGTAACAGCCCTGTTTGTCTGGCCTCCCTGCTCTGTTCTGAAGGGATAGCATTGTTGCTGAAAATGGGAGAAAAAAACAGCAAAGAGATGAGAGGAGAAGGCCAGAGTGATTGATACTGAAGTTGAATTAAAATGTTCTCATCAGAAGCCAGGATTTTAAGTTGTGTTTGTAGTTATTCAAGCTCGCCCTGATGATGTGCCATTACAGCTTCAGGTAGCTACAACCTAAAACTACCCCAAAGACTGGGAGCAATAGGGTCCAGGCTTTTTATTACAAAGCCAAGAGTTACTTTAGAGGTGTAAGCATTGTTTTATAGTAGCTATATAAAGACGTAACTGTCAGCAATTAATTTACATGAAGAATGTATATAGTTTGTATAGTTTGCGTGTTTGAGGAATAGAGTTTTTAACCATACTGTTTAGTCATGCATCTTTACAGCACAAACTGGCACATTGTTAAGGTCATATTTGCTTTTGTTGCATCCCTGAATCTATCACGGAATAATCCTTTATTCCATTGATACTCTGTTTCCAAATCTACGAGTATCTCTTCCCAAACATATGTGGATAATGTAGTGTGTATATGCACACAAGGAAAAGGAAGCAGATGACTTGTGTTCAGCATAATGATTGTTTTGTGCTTGAACTGCTGCAGGCTCCTTGTTGAAAAGAAACTCACGCATCCATACGTTCATGAACAAAGCTGCTGTTGTGACTGTGTTGATCGTGCATTGACTCTTTGTGTTGGGCCTTGATTAGAGAAAGACGTAATCTCCTCCCTGCTTCATAGCCTCTCTCCCTCTTTGCTTTCCTCACTGTAATCACAGCATGCTGGTCGATGCCTTTGTGATAAGTGGGATCTCAGCTGAGGTTCCCATCAGTAGAGGAGAGAGGAGAATGGATGGTGGTTAGTGGAGGAATCCAAGGGGGGTTATTGCTTGAGTATAAATTAGCAATGTATGTGTCTGATCTGGCACTTAGTGCAGGTGGATAGGACAGCATCCAAAGACACATGGAGGCAAGTATCAATGGAGTTGCTGTTGCAAAGGAGGAGTGAGAGAAATGGCCAAGTTTTTTGGGAGTCCTCTGGAAGATTTTTCCCTTAGTGTGACAGCTTTGATACAGCAACTTCACACATGCTTTGCTCCAGTTTTGGAATCAATTCTTGCCTTCTCTTCTGATGTGTGGCCTCAAGATGGCCTGTAATTTCAGTGCTGAGCTGTGGTCTCCATGTTGTGCTTTGTACTATCAGACTGTCCAGATGGGAGCCTTCATTATCCTCATAGCCTTTTATTGTTCAAGATGCTCTAGAAACCCCTAGTGATTTGCAGAGTGGGGATTTGACTAACTTTTATTGTGATCTATAGTTCCTCTCTGAAGTGCCCCTGCTTTTTTTTTGCATTGAAAGTTTTTTTCCTTATTACTCACAGCAGATTTGAAACCCTTTTTTCCCCATTCTGCTTTCAGATTCCATAGGCGGGTCATTTTCGGCTTCCTCCCACCGATGCCACCACAAGCAGAAGCACTGTCTCCCCATCCCACAGTGTGGAGCTCTGTCCATCAGCCCTCTGCTTTTCCATCCTCACACGAAGGGGTCCCAAATCATCATGGACACGACGCAGAAGGCAGTGAAGCGCCAGGCTAGTTTCTGCAATGCCATTACCTTCAGCAACAGGCCCATTGTTATTTATGAACAAGTCAGGCTTAAGGTGAGTAGATGATACCTTCCCTTATTGCCATGGGAGCTGCTGTGAATGAATGTTGGGGTGTACCAGGCTTTGGTGCTTGTATCAGATCTTTAGCCTTTCCTCGAAAAGCACAGTAGTCAGATCTTGGCCTTAAAGATCCGTGATCTTTGTTGATACTTCTGCTTTTGTCACTGTAGTTCTTGGAACCATTGATGCAGACCGCTGTAGAAACTGGGAACAAAAGGGAAATCCACAGTCCAAAAGAGCTTATCTTGATGTTAGACAAGGAATAACAGATTAAGTTGAGATTGCTTGGAAAACAGCAAGAAAAAAGGGCTGTATTGGTCAGTCTCTAGGCAATGTGTTCTCTAGGCTTGGCATGCATCCTGCAAAGGATTTTTACTGGGTGGGCTGAGGGAGGATGAGGAGTTAGTTAACACGTTCAGTTCCACAACAAGCACTTTTCTTCCTGTAAACAAGGCAGCAATGAGGGCTGGTCTCATGGAGGTCAGAGTCAGCCTCTCCACAGCCAACAGATAAGAGGTGAAAAGGACCTGGAGGTGAAGGTGCTTGCTCCTGTGCTTGGCAGGGAAGAAATATGGGTAGGCTGAAAGGATGAAAGGAGCAGTCATTGCGGTCACAGTTGCCATCTAAGAGAATTATCTTTCTGGCAGTCTGCTGACTGCTATGTTGAATCAGCTGCCTGATAGCATTAAGGTCAGAGGAGAGAACATTTGTAGGCATCACATTTTTCTTGCTGGCAGAGGCTCATTTCACTTCCTTTGTGTCTGTGGTAGCCTGGAGGATGGAGTTGGTACCCCTTGTGCTGCAGCTGGCATGGGAAATTCAGCTCCTTTAAGACAGCATGCCTCCATGTGCACTGGGACCTCCTTCCTGATAAGAAATTCATCAGTTCCCTTAGGAACTGAAGCACTTTTTAGGCAATCAGTACCTTGAAGGAGCTTGGGGCCCTTAAAATTTAATCCACAGGTATTTTCTGATCTTTATGCCCTCTAGTTTGTGGGACTGCTTTTTTCTGTTCTTAGCTGCTTTCATGCGTTTCATTGGCACAAAGTAAGTCATCTTCTTTGGCAACTTTAGTTCATGGCACACATGAAAGATCTGCCTGCAAATCCTTCATTTATGGACAAGGAGTTTTCCAGGAGGTTTATCTGCATATAGCTGCTGAGTCTGAATGATCCTGCTATTGCTCATTGCTAGAGGTTCCAGACTGGGACCTATAGCAGTGTATCAGCCTTCCCTGCCTCTTCCCTTACAGCCAGCAAAGGAGCAAGAAATGAGGAGGATGCTTCCTTTTGAAAATACAGAGATTTCAGTGATTGCAGGCTCAAGGCCGTAGGTAGAAAATCCCTCCTACAAGTTTGTTATGTTTCCTGTGGAGCTCTTACTGCTTCCATTCGGGCTAGAAACCCAGCAGGACTCACATTGCCTAATGGGATTTTTTTCCACATTGGCCAGCAGTTTGGACAAACAACTGCGAAAAATTTTTTGGGAGGAGATGAAAGCAGCATTTCATTTCTGAAAACACCATCAAAGATTTGAGTAGGTTTAGTGGTTTAGGCAAAGGTTATGGGTTATTTCTTCCTCATTCTGAAACAATGTAGCTATCTCTGGAAATTCACACTTGTTTATCACTGTACAGTTTAGGATTTTAGTTTGCATAATGTGTGAAGAATATGCATGCAAATCTGCACAAGGGATTTACAGGCAGAGCTCCTGCTGAGTCCAGTGACAAGGTCTCATGGGAGTAATCAACAGGCTTCAGCAGAACTTGTACCCTAGGGATGGATGGAAATGTGAAAACATCTTTCCTTTTCTGATAAGTCCATCCTGCAATTGCTTTGTTGTTGTGTGTGCCTGTGGAAAATGGCGTCTTAAACCTTCTTACCAGCTAAAGACTAACCATGAACCCAATCATTCAGGTCCTATAAAGTCTAAACTCCCTTTGGAAAACTAGAGGAAAGAAGGCAGGAGATTTTGTTCTGTTTATTAGGTATTGTATCTCAGGTTTTATTCTGAGATTTCTTTGCAGCTTTGGGAACGCCATCAAGCAGCCAGATTTCCTCTTTATTTGCCTCCAAGATATATGTCCCAGTATGGTTTCTTCCATGTCATTCAGGGCACTGCTTGGGAGTGGAGTGAGGATTGTCAAGGGTGACACAAGGCACTAGGCACTAAAGAGCAGGAGCCTGAATCTGTGGAAGCAGCCATGGCTTAGCAGTTTGGATGTAGACTGTTGTATCTTCTCCTCCCCTTCTGGTACCCGGTGGACCTCCCAAGCTTTTCTGCTCACAGTGGCTGCTGAAGAGAGAATTTGGTCCATCATGAACCATTGCCTTTTTTAGCAAAACTGTGTACCCTTTGTCCAGCTGTGTCTAATTCTTGGCAGGCTTTATACTAGATTTTAATTTGGATATTAGTTTGCCTGTGGTCGGACTGTATTGAGAACTGTTTAGAGGTGCTGATTAATACATGGAACATGTGCAGCCTTGATTACCATATGAATATTTGCTTCATGCGGCCTGTGATTGCTGTGAAGTATTGGCAAGAGACTTTGAAAGAGCAAATTGTACAAATAACAATGAGGCCATATTTATCTCAGACCAAAAAGCTTTCAGGGCTTGCAGTAAATTTGCTGCCATAAATAATCCAGGCTTCTTCTTGGAGTGTGCTTATATTCCCCATTTTGTCACGTGCATGCCCCATCCACCCCCCTTCCACTGGGGACATGCATGACCCCATCCCATCCTGGCCAGGCATATAAAAGAGCAAATCTGCTTCAGTCATTTTTAGTGCCACCCCAGTGTCCATCCTGCAAGCAGGAGCTTCCCATAGTACCTGGGACCGAGGTCAGTGCTCAAGTGCTTCATTTAAACAGTTTAGGTGGTTGGCTCAACTGAGTAGGGCTAAAGAGCAACACTTGCTTAACTGAGGAACTGTCTGTTGATAAATAGTTTCTGAAGCTCTGAATTATTTTCTCTGATACTTTAATTATAAAACAGAAATCTCTAGGCTTTGAACAACGTCTTTGTTGTGAGATTGTTGTGCCCCCAAGGACACATGTTGCAGAGTTGCCTTGGAGAGGGACATGTGAAAGAAAAATGCGATATTTACAAATGTGATTACAAGAGAATTCAGAAGACCAAAGAAAATGTCTTGGAGAATCCCGTGGTGAAAATCCTGTGCTTCCAAGCTGGGACACAAGGGGCTGCTGCCAGGCTTTGGAGGACAAGGTCCTGCAGTCCTGGACAGTTCAGTCTCTGGCATTGCCACTCATCTGACCCATTAGCACTTTGGCAGAGCGAGAAATTACGGTAAGGTAGCAAGTTTTGTGTGAATCTGGTAGGTGGTACCTGCCCATGTTTCTGCTCCTGCCCTGCAGCCAAGAGTGAAATTGCTTGAGGCTGCCAAGGCTTTGATGGAAGAGGACTATCTCAAGTGCTCCCATGTTTGCTGCAGGTTCAGTGCATGAACAGAAACACTCATTATGTGTCAACTGGTGTGCAGGAACTCTCCTGGCCCCACGTCAGGGTTGGATCCAGCATCCATAGGTCTTTCATTTCTCAGTCTGGCTGCTGACAGGCTGAATCCCTTTGAGAGGAACAATTCCCAGCAGGTTCATAATCCAACAAAAAGAGAGAAAAAATTCTCCAAGGGCATCATCTCCATCTGGGGACCATACTAACCTTGGAAGACTCCCTGCTTCCATGGGAAGAAAGAGACCTTGTAACTGGGTGGTGTTTTGGATGTGCTGCACATGTTTAGGACCCACTGCCTGCTCCTCTCAGATCCTCTTCAGTCCAGGGTTCGGTTCATGAGAGAAGAAGCTGATGACTCTGGAAGCATCCATGATCCTTTGTCCTGCTGTCTCTCAGGTGCAGACAGGTGGATGACACATGCACCATCCCAAAAACTATAGTAGATGTTCCTGAACCCAGACACACTGAGTGACCGCATGCTGACAGGTGGGGTGTAGATGGGCACAACATATCTTGAAAAACACCACTCACAGCTGAAATAAATAGGCTTTCCCCAATCATAACACAACAGCTATCATTGCCTCCTAATTGTGTATTTAATATAGTTAAATACTCTGAATTGTGCTTTCCCACACACAAGTTCTCTGCTGCAAGGCTGTGATTTCATCTAATCTGGCAAGCTAAACACAGGTAAGACTGTCTTCTACTTGTCTGGGAAACCCAGAAAACCCTATGGTGATGACTGTGATTCTGGAGCCAATGCTTTTCCCCGAGGTCATGAGAGACCCCATCATCCGAGCACCACAGGGGAAGAGCTCTGCTGCTGCAGGTGCTGAGAAAAAAGCTCTTATGCCATTTTTGGCACATTTTGCAAGAGGATGATTCTTAGGCCAAAAGGAATTACCCTAGAAATAGAAGTGAGTCATCATGTAGCTGTAATTGCATTTCACCTCTCTGCATTGATTTAATTTGATTTTTTTTTAAAGATGTGCATTGTAGCCTGTGTGCAGCATTGGTGCTTGCAGCTGTAAAAGGTACAGCAGTATTTGTTGGGTAAAATGTTTCCTAAATCTAGTGGGCTCATCTGCATGGTGGCTGTTGGTGCTTGATGGCATAGAGCCTGTAACATGTAAATAGATCTTCAAGTGCCAATCACTGTTATTGTTGACATTATCTTTGCAGATCACTAAAAAGCAGTGTTGCTGGAGTGGGGCTCTTCGACTCGGGTTTACTTCCAAGGATCCATCGAGGATTAACCCTGACACTCTGCCGAAGTACGCGTGCCCCGACTTGGTTTCCCAAAGTGGTTTTTGGGCCAAAGCTCTGCCAGAAGAGTTTGCAAATGAGGGAAACATCATAGCCTTCTGGGTGGACAAGAAGGGACGGGTTTTCTATCGGGTGAACGACTCTGCTGCGATGCTCTTCTTCAGCGGGGTGAGGACAACAGAGCCCCTCTGGGCTTTGATCGATGTCTATGGACTCACTCGCGGAGTGCAGCTCTTAGGTGAGTACCTGGGTCCAAACGTGCAGGGATGATGCTGCGCCGTCCCTGGCAAAGGGCCAGCCTGACGCTGCCTGTCCCCTTGCTGTGCTGGGATAGGCACAGGGAAACAGCCATTGCTCCTCCCCAGAGCATCTCACGACCTCAGCCTGGATCAGGGAGTGTTTGAAACTTAGCACGTAAATATAACATGAGTGGCAGGTGGGAAACAGCCGCTACAGTATAGCGCTAGAAGCCATCTGTAAGTAAGTGGATTTCTGCTCAGAGGTGTTGCTCTACCAGAGCATAGTCTGGAGTGTGGCATATACCTTGTAAAACTTTCTTTTTATCTCATCTGCTGTTTTTCCCATGCTGAAGTAGGGAAATGCATTTTATGTGTTACGGATAAATCCTTCCTGGATGGCACTGTTATGATTTTCTGGCTGGTTTAATGGGCAGATTTGAAACACGGATATCTTCCAAATTACCTGGGAGAAGCTACGGCTGGTTTTGCCAGGATGTTGCTTTCACAGAGGAGTTTGATTTGTCCTCTGGAGCTTGAAGGTTGGATATACAGTTGGGGTTGGAGGACAAGGAGTGCTGAGTGCCTGTGTCTTCTGCCATCCTCAGCTGAAATGGAGGTATTTTGGCATTCGTGAGGACTCTAATCTATCCCCAAGTGTGCAGGCTGTCAAGGTTTGGGCTATTTGAGTTTATACATCTTAGAAGAACTGAAAAGAGTCTCCAAGGACTCACCGTAAGAGGTAGCTAGGTTGCTGGGGGAACAGAGGTGTCAGCATGCAGCCTTAGCGTTGGCTTTGCATTGTCACTGAGGGGCAAATCACAGCATTTCTCCATATAACAGCAGTTTCATGGGTCTTGTTTTCACCATGGAAAAGGTTAGATGGTACCTGGTGGCCATCATCAGCTGGAGTTCCTTTGGAAGATGAGAAGAT
Organism: Pandion haliaetus; assembly: GCA_013401275.1. Lineage (NCBI taxonomy): Eukaryota > Metazoa > Chordata > Aves > Accipitriformes > Pandionidae > Pandion > Pandion haliaetus. Next base: position 392,365 of record VYZV01002412.1, on the reverse strand, counting down.
CATGCTAGACTGAGAGAGATCCTGGCTTTTTCCTGTCATGCAGCCTGATAATCTCTGTTAAAATGACATCTTCATGCCATATGTCAAAAACTTCAATGAAGCTTCTTTCTGACAGTTCTGCCTCCTTTCTGCACTGCTTGCCGTATTAAAAAATATGGTGGCAGGACTGCCCATAGCAACCTACACAGGAGGGAAGAGGGATGTGGGTTCAGGAGGTGAAGAAATGGGACTGACCTCTTCTTGCTGCAAAAAATACTGGCCCAAGATTGCACAAGGCAGATGAATTAAAGAATTTCTCAGCAGCTTTTTGCTTTGTTTTAGGAGCAGAAAGATTTATCTTTGTTGTGAATCAGCTTGAATCAGAGCCACTAGGCAACTGTTCATAGGCCAAGGTGATGATATTTGAATTTGGATCTAGAATTTGGGCAAATGTCATGCCAAGGATTCAGTTAGGAAGAGCTTACAAATGACTCCAAGTCCTCCAGCTGTTCTTGCAAGATTTGGCACCTCAGGACTCCTCCACCTGATTAATGAGGGCCCATAACTCTGGATTATGTGTTTCCTTTTAAAACACCCAAGAAATAATTTCCTATCCGTAATCTGCTCCTGTGTTGTTCTAGCATCTTCCACATCCCCTTTCACAAGGAAACTGTGACTCCTGCCAGCCACTGACTTACCTCTAGTTTAACAGGCTCTGAACTCTCTGGTGGGTATAAAGTCCCTGAATGAAACAGGCAGCTTCTGAGTTTACACAGTTGGCATGGAGCTCAGATACGTATTTATAGCTTGTTCCCGCAGCCTTCAGCAGACTTTAAGCCTAGCAACTGTGCTGAAAAGTCTTTGACTTGAGTCCTCTCTATCTCCATTCATTATTACACAGCACTAAAAGTCAGAGCAGAGAAATCATCAGCTATGCTGCCTCTGGATCCTATAGACATACCCACTGCAATGCTCTGCACGCCTGTTTTAGTGTAGCAGGCCACACATATAGTACAGACAACTTGCCAAAAACTCCTGGGACTTGTCAAATGAATTTCATAGCTTAGCTACAAACATATGGTCGAATTCAGCCTGGTATGGTATGCAGGGCATCTGATGGAGGCTGGGGATGCTGGAGTGGTATGTTGAACAGAAGAGCCTAGCATTTCAGATTCCAGTTCAGTGATTTATTCCCCCTCAAATCCCAAACATGTTCTTTGTTCTTGAGCCTCACCATTTTCCCAATGCCTGTAGGGTTGCAGGGTCATACTGCACCTCTGCACTGCCTCCATTTGCTTTTATGTGTATTTCACCCAAGAATCTGACAAAAAGCCTTACCGTTTCTGGTGGCTGTCTTTCTGTTTATCACAGAATTATTCCCTCCCCACTGCCAATAATGTAACTTCACGTCCAAAATCAGACTTGCCTGAAGGAAAGACGTGCAGCGGTAAGTCTTGTGTCACTGCAAGACCCCAGCTCCGCAGGGGAATGCACAGTGTGCATTTGTGTCCCCAAAAGTCACAACTTCCAAAACTTCACATTCTTGTTTCGCTTATCTGCATTACAGTAGCAGTTCCAGCCAAAATAAGGGACCTGGTAAAGCAGGGCAATGACCAAGTCTAGTGACACTGTTCCTGTCTTACAGATTTAATAAAGAGAGACTTGAACAAAATGGAGCCCAAAGCCTGAGAGAGTTAAATAATTTGCCAGAGTTTATATAGCAGTGTCACCCTATTCAGGGATGCCATCAGCCTTGTTGCCCAGCTCAGTCCTGCCTCCTTCTCTATCAGCGTCGCAGGCATTGCACAACACTCTGGCATCACTAAATTGCGCCTGTGGATGAAAGAGAAACAGCTGGTTTGTACCTTAATTTTTCATTTCCTCCTGCTTATGGCTTTACCCATGGCATCAGCCTTACTGATAATTACCCACATGTTTTTACTGCTGTCAATGCACAGGATTATGTGGCTGTCGCAGAAGTTCCTGGGTCCGACTGCCCTTGCTGTATGTTCAGAAGCAGAGCCCTTTAAGCAGCTTCTTTGCCTGCTTGATTTTGTTCTGAAAAAGGTAAAAAGGGCTTGCAGGGTCCACTGCGTCTCAGCCAAGGGGAAGCCAGGAACTGACTTTGGACCACGTCTTGCCTGTCACTGCTGCAGTGAGTCAAAATGAGAGACTGGCTTAAATCCACCTTGCAGGTGGCTTCAGCAATGAGGTTCGCAGTGCTCACATGCTTGGTCACAGGTGAGAGGCTACTACTTGCTCTCCTCACCTCTTCCCACGTTATAGACATGAAAAGGCTTAAATTCACCCAGGAATCTGGTCTCCTCTCACCACAAGGTCTCAGCTGGTTTCTTGCCACAATGTAACGGCCTGCATAGGGGAGGTTGTTGCAATTGAGTGCATGCGCGTTCTATGTTTTAGGGCATGAGTTTCAGCGTAGATGCAGGCTTACGTGACCTGTAAACATGCCCTTATACAGTGACTCTCCTGCCAACATGCTCAACTTGCAGGCAGGATGGTTTACAGCTCTGCTTCCCTTTTTGGGCAGCTAGTTTTGCACAAGTGCACTTTTACATTCCAGGGTAATTTAAAGCAATATTTACTAGAAATGTGGCTTAGCCTTATGGTATCACTTCAACATACACACATGTTCATTCACACTTCAAAATGAGTCCGAGAAAAATGGAATATAAGCAATCTGCTGCTTTGCTGCTGTAATAAAGCATTAAGAAAGAAAAGGAAAGGAACAGCTGTTTAAATCCTGGGGTCTTCAGAGCCCTGGAGGAAGGATGGGAGCTCATGGGAATGAAATGATGTTGTCTCACATTAGCCTGCTTCTTTCGAGCACTTGGCTAGTGAGCCTGACACAGACTAAGAAATGTTCATGAACACTTTTATGGACTCACTGCAGGACAGCAAGGGTGGCAACTTTCTTCAGTGGTGTGTACACATAATGTGTGTTTTCAGCATTCTCCTGTACCTTTTGGTGGGGAATTCCAGGTTTACCTGTTGTACGGTGCCTTTCTGAAAATTGCCCCATTTTTATTGGCATTGTCATTGTAGCACAGGATTGAAGAATGGTTAAGATTGGAAAGGGCCTATGAAGATCATCTGGTCCTACCATCTAGTGTCTTTTCTTTCAAAGCACAACATGTGCTCTAAAAGTATGGAAAAATGGGACTGCAAAGATATTATGATTTCAGCATACCCCTCTACCCACCCTGTATTTCCAGTGGGATAATGTGAGGAACAGTCTGTTCATTTTCCTTAGTCCCATTCATTACAAGTATGGTCAGCAACCAAACACCTTTACTGTTTATTACTCTGTTCACACTCTTCTCCCATCCATCTGTATTTTCATTCATGCAGTATTTCAAAGTAGTCTTGGTCTTTTACCAGCACAGACTTGGAAAATCAAGGATAGTTTTATTTAGATTGGCACACTGAGAGGCACCTGTTGAAAGCAAAGCTTCACCACCTCTTGTAAATATAAAATATGTGAAAAACTAGTAAGACCTTGCAAACTGGGAAGATTTTAAATGCATATGTATTAAATGTGCATGTATTAGATTTACCTGAAGTAGAAACAGTATAAATGTATACTTCAGTCATAAATACATACAAAGATCCTAGAAGAATTAACAGGCAGTGCTGTATATTATATCAGTTATTTGGGAAATCTTTTCTTTCTCCAGATCCCCCTCCTAGCTTCTTATTGCTTCATGTTTGCAAAGTATCAAAAGTCAGAATGTGAACTGATCATGGATGGAAATGTACCCATCTCGGAACTCAAGCTAGTGTATATTTGACAAGGAAGTCGCACATTTTGTACAGAAAGAAGGAAACATTTTTCTTTCTTCACCCCTGTCAGTTCTTAGGTAAATTGAATCTCTAGCTCCAGGGTACCTTTAGAAGAAGCATTAAATAAGCCTCAAATGAGGTGGATTTATGGGCAAATTTCAGGTGTGAATGGTATGACTGATGATAAATCTAATTTATCACATGCATCTGCAGTTTTACCATGTGGTTATTACTGTTTTATTTTCCAAGTGCAAAACTTATTTTCCATTGCCCACAGGGATCCATTTCTGTTGCTATTCTGACACGTGCAAATAAGCAGACTGATCTGCTGAGAGTGCTTCGTGCTAAACACAATTGGATAATCAAATATGACTGCAGTGTATTTTTATAGTGTATTGTTGAAAGTGGAAGCTATAAACTATTTACTCTCTCTGTGGAAGTCTGTGACTATCTGATGAAAAAGAGTAATATGTGTTTAAACAGAGTCCTACTTAATGAAGGCAAGATATACACGACCTGCAAACAGTCAGTTGTCATTGTTTTTCCACATCTCCTAAGGGGAGACGGAATTTAAATTGCCCATAAAGTTTTATTGTCTGTAGTTGTTGTCTCTATGGCAGCTGCAGGAAGCTCTCTAACATGACTAAAAACTTGAAAACAGTTTAATAAATAACTCATCTCTTGCCATTTTAATTAATCCCTGCTTTGTCTTAGCACCTCTGGAGGGACATATTTTTCCAGATGTGATGGGTACCTGAAAGTTAGCCCACAGCCCAAATGCAGCTCCTTGTGCTTGAAGGTCTGTCTGTCCTCCAGGTCTGTCTGTCTTGCTTATGATGCTAAGGCTGCTGGACACAGCACTTTCAAGCAAGCCAGAGCTCATCTTGGCCGTGTGAAGTTAATGGCTTTTTTTTCTTCTCTTTGCGTTTGGTTGTAAACAGCGGCAAATTTGTGCCCATGAGCCTGGGCTGGCCTGCGGCGGAAGGCAGCATCTCCTCAACCCTGCCCTGCCCTCCCGCTGCCTGCGCTGGCAACGCTGGGGGGTTCAGGCTGTGCAGCTGAATGGCAAATACCAAGTAAGTCAGAAAAGCCAGATGCCAAGTAAAATAAGGTCTCTGAGGGATCAGCATTTCAGGCTTCACTGGGACTCAATGAGGTGTTGAATTACAAAATTGCACAGAGGCTGTTTGCGTTACATATATTTTATCAGCATTGCTAGTCGGTGTGCCTGTTGCTTTCAGCTGAACCACCTTTGCCTTAGCAGGGCTGCTCATGGAGCTAAGGCATTGCTACAGGTGAACGGAAAGGACAAAATCTGGCACGTAATGTGCTATTGGGCACATTATATCCACAAAATGTCCACATCAGTGTCAGGACAGCCTGCAAGTGAACCTAGGTAGGAATACATTTAAGAGGGATTAGTCTGGCTATTATTGCCTAGACTGAGAAAAATGAAGACTGTATCAAGACAGAATGACCACTGGAAAAATAAATTCTGTGCTTTAAAAAGTTTCTTTTGTTCTGGTAAGCTGAAATATTGTTCCTAACACAGGCAAGAAGGCCTATATAATAATATTTTCCATGTTACCCATAAAAGCCCAAGGAAATACAAAACCTCTGACAATTTTAAGCGGTGTTTACATTATGGGTATGTGTATGCTGTAGTTCAGATGCTGACACTGCAAAGATAGGCCCCAGTATTAAAAAAAGTGATGTCTTCACATTAAATATCTGTTTTGATGATTGATTTGGCTGTTGCTTTAAGAAGGTAAATATTGCTGGTTTACACTAAGAAATTTATCTTGCCTTTGCTAAGTGTTGTTATTTTTCAGCAAAACCTTTAGTTTAGAAACAGTGATTCTGATTAAAAGGGCTTTGACCTTCTTTTACTTCTACTAAAGGTATAAACTACCAGAATAATTGAATATATACTGAATTTATTACACAGCTATAGTTATTTACAGAAGTTTCTAGTATAGACAGGGCCTTAGAGAATAATAACACACCACTAATGGAGCAGTGTATTCTTTTGGGAAACGTTTTGAAGAATTCCTTATGTTAGCAAAGATTTTGGCGTTTTTATTTAAACCATTAGGATAAGCTATCTATGCTGTTTTTTTAAAAATTACATTCTCTTAACTGATACTTAATGCCACGTATAATTGTATTTTCCTTAGTTTGTCTAATGTGGTTCCTATTGTAATTCTGTAACTAATAAGTGTCTTTAAAAAGAAAGGTGGAGAGAATATGTTGGTACAAGGAATTAATCTTTACAGCTTTCGTGATACCTTTCTCCAAAATATTCAGCAAAATAGTTTAAACTGTACAAACCTTGGGCTGTAATGCTGAAAGCTAATTCCTCTTCATTCATAAAGCTATAGCTTGACAAAAAGAGTGCATTTACTCTGGTGTAAGACAGTTGGAGCTGGAGGTAAGTTTTGGATGTGAATTGAGTAGATGATCTGGTAAAAGCGTAACAATTGTGCTAATCTTGCAATTCTAGCTGTTCCAGCTGTGGAGGCCCTTTCCCCTAAGCCTGTATGACAGATGATGACTAAACATTGCTTATATGATAAAACTAAACACTGTCTCTGTACAGTATGTCTTTGCTGGCATGAGATAGCACTTTGTCATTTCAGTGTCTAATTGGCATCACAGCTGCTGAATATGCAATTTACCATACAGAGGATATGATTTTGTTATTCCTGTAGGTGTCTGGGTTATTAAAAAAGTTTGACACCTTTAATAAAATTAAATTAGCTTTTCCATCCCTACCAGCAATAGAGCTAAAAGTGAGATTGCCATGTACTCCAAAGTCTCCGGTTTTTTTCCACGCTGTATAAGCAGGACTGTTGTTGTTGGGCTCAGTCTGAAAATCCTTACCTATAGCCCAACCCTACTCTCAGTTTTACCAGCCTAAACTTGCAGCCACCTGTGGAATCACTCTGGTTTCACACTGTGAGTGGAATCTAGCCCCAGTTTTTTGCTCATTAATCACTTCTCCTTGGTCAAATACTGAGCAGCAGAAGCTTCTCTAGACCTTGCCTGGCTTGTCCTGAAGAAAAGAAAACATGTTGACCCAGGGGACCTGTCCTGATTCAAGCCAGGACCTCTCCTTCCCTGTACCCTTGTCCAGGCCAGGAGAAATGAGCTTGTCGGGGTCTGTGTAACTGTAACTGTTCACAAGTGGCTGAAAGATGGCAAAAAATGCAGGTGGTGTCATCTGCTTGTGCAGACTCAGAAGATCTTTTTTTTGTGACTCGGGCAGGCACTTACGGAAAGCTGCTCTCCCAGCAATGATGGACTGGTGCAGCAATGCTCTGCCCAGTCAAGTGTGCATTGCCACCTGCCCCAGCGTTAAACTCTCACCAAACCATGCTATCAATTTAACTGTTGCTAAATTGTGGTACATTCTTGCATCAAAAAGTTTCTGTCCATGTGTGATGCGTAAGAGTGTGTCTGATACCTGCTACCAGTAACTGCCCTAAGACACCAAGTTTCACACTAAATCATGATGCTAATACATGGGTTAGAATGACCCGTTTGTTCATTTATGCCAAAGGTATTAATTAGTTGTGATTTCATAGGCAGAAAGAGGCTCTCTGTTCATTAGCTGTATGTGACTCTTTTCTGATGTGTACAAAATGCAGTTCATGTGACTTCGTGTCTGTACAAACAATACAGTGCAATTTCGGGGTTGTCTAGATAAAGGATGTATTGAGACAAATGAAAGAATTTCTTAAAAAGTAAAATTTTCAGTAGTGCTTCCAGGGCAGGCATCACTGGTGCTCTGGGGCAGGGGTTGGGGAGAATGGGAGTATGCATGGAGGAGGGATCCCTGTGCTGTCCCACATGTGTGTGTGTGCTTTTCCCTGCAAATCTGCTTCACCCCATGCTGGAGGTAGAGCCTGAGGCTGAGTGGGACCTTGGTCTTGCACCACTCTTCTTCTGTCCTCAGCTTGCTGCAGTCTTGTTCCAAGTCCTGGCCTTAGCTTGGGACACGCACACTGGGTCACTGGAGGTCCACTGAATCCAGTGTCCTATCTCTGACAATGACCAGCATCTCTAGGTCCTCCTTGGAAAAAAATTCTGCAAGTACAGGTGTTATTTTCTCTTGCCTTTCATCTTTAGTCATGCTGAGCTACTACTTCTTTTCTCCAAGATATACTACCTGCATTGAATCAACTCCCGATTTTGATGCAGACGTTACATCAGCTCTGCTCATGATGCAGCTGATCCTGCAAGGTGCTGTGCTCAGTGAGACACTGGGCTCCTCTCCTGCTCAGACATTTAGGAAAATCTGGATCTTGCATTCTTCTATCACACTCTTTTAATCACATTTTCATTATATGTTCTTCTGACAGTATTACATGTTTCCCCTATGTTGTGGCATTTGGTGAAAATAACATCCCTTGTACTGACATGTGCTAGGTAAGTGCTTCTTCCTATCATCATGGGAATTCTATCAGGGTACTGTTGGCAGAACTTTGTGAAATTTATAAAAAGCATTTCCATGTATATAGGCTAGAACAGTATGTCCAGTCACTTACAAGTTTTAATTCTCATGCATTAGCATCATTTTGATGTTAAAGACCTTTACAGAAATATTTAAAAAGAAATTTCCATTCCATCTGCTCCTATTAGATTTTGAAATTAAACTTATTTGGGATTGGTAAATTTTTAGTCTGTAGCTAGGAATAAAAGATTGATAAATCAGATTGCTGGCCACTGAATTGAATATTGTGCTACTGGCTATGTATGGCTGGTGTGTTTAAGAAGATTAAAATCTCTTGTGATGTATCTGGCCACCGGTGTGACCCTTCACAGACAATTAATTCTCTTCAGGAAAAAAAAATGTTTAATTGCTCTATCTTCTTTTAAGAGGACAAAGACCACTCCAGGGAAAAAGCCTTTAGAATCCAATAATCCTGTTGTGGTGCTGGTACCATGCCAAAAAATACTGCAGCAGTTGCATGAAAAGATCTGAAGCATCCAAAATCTTTAATGCAGAGTGTTCCCTCTTTCTCTGCATGCCCAAGTCCAGAGGACTCCAGCACCTCAGAGCCATGTAAGTGTTTACTTGAACCAGGAGACTGATGACAATTTGTTCCATGTGTTTCCATAGGCATCTGCATTTCCTTCTCATTTTGCAGTGGTGTTTTCCTGGTTCATTTTCTTTGCCCTCTTTGGTCTCTGTAGGCAGCAGCCATCACCCTCCTGAGCCTTTTACAGGCATCAGTGGATGGCTCTGTTATCTCTTGTGTGGAAGCATCTTTTTGACAAAAACATCAGCCCTGCTAGTTTCTGCTCCTGTTCCTAGGCCTGGTTGGTTCTAGCTGGACCTGATTCAATGACTGTACACTGGAGTATGCTCATGTCTGAGGTGAGCCTTGATGTTGCCTGCATTTGTCAAGACACATTTTTATTGCTTCATTCCTAACACGGTAGAGTCTGCAGATCTTCACTGTAATACTGCTTGGCCAGGTGGAAGGAAATTGGCCTCATGCTGAAGGTCAGTGCTAGAAACATGGAAAGAAAACTGAACTGATGGAGAATTTCACTGTGGAGCTGCAGGAACTGGCAATTTCACCTCAGCCGAATTGGCTCACTCAAGAGAAATAAATAAATAATTTGGTCTTAGGCCATAATCACTATTATGACTATTTGTATGATGATTTCTAATGCTTCAGTTTTGGTTGTGAGACCTAAAAGACCAGGTAAGATCCAGAGTCAAAGTAACGATCTAATAGTGAGGCAGAGGGTGCTCTGTGTTGACAGGCTAAGGGATGAAAGCTGATGGAGGAAAAATTCAAGTGGGTAGTAAAATACCATTTTAAAAGTGTATAGTTTCCAACTGGACAGATTACCCATTCTCAGTTGCTCAGAAAAGAAGACTGCATAGGCCGCAGGGCCTGAATTCAACAGGGTGATTAACTACTTACCCACCTCTTATGCATATGTAGTTGTATCTGGTATGCCAGAAATCAGGTATATGCTTGAGTAAGTATGTTAATTCACATTCCTAAAGATAGCCATGTGCTTAAGTGCTTTGCTGAATCTTTTTCTTTGCCATCTGCTTGTTACTGGGTTCTGTGCAGGGCTTGCTAGGTCAAAACCAGTGGTCTGTGGTTAATCAGTAATCAGTGGTTATGCAGGGATTAGGCTCTGTGCTTAATGATTTTTCTGAGAAGCAAAGAGTCTTTTAGAAGGAGAAGGAGGGGGGAGAGATGAGCATGAGCAGGGGAGGCTGGAACGCACTGCTGAAGTTGGAGGGAGGTAGATAAGTTGCCTCCCAGCGATGCTTGCTTTTCTTGGAAAAAATGGCTAGTTTCTATGCAGGAAGGTTTAAGAAGGGGTCCAGAAGCGTGAGGGGAGCAGGAAGATGAAAGCATGGAAACAGGGTGAACTGCTGTCTGAAAGCAATGGAAGAAGGACAGGTTTGGCAAAGAGCAATCAGGTTATATTGATGCGGAAGGCAAGAACAACCCAGTGTCCAAGATACCACCCCTTTCTTGCCTGGTTTCTTCACTCACGTAAAGTTCAATTTACACTTGTAAATCACTGGCTCATTTTGAGTTTGTGTTGATAATTCATAACCCAAAGGCTTTGGTTTCCTTTTTTTTTTCCCTTTATCTGGACAGAACAGGGTGTTAGGTGTGTTTGAACTGTTTTGCGTGGGTCACTGTGGATGCCTGGCATGTTCCTTGAAGATAAGTGAGCTCTTTTATCAGGTCAAGTACATACTACTGACACTCTCTCTATCAAAGACATCATGAAGATACTGGAGAAAAATGACATATGGGGAAATATGTGAGTCTGATGAGTGTCTTATGTCCCAAATTAGATTGGTGGCTTTTTGTTCTGCTCTTGATAACACCTATTCCTCTTTGTGCAGTGGCTCTTTTCATCCTATAGTTAATTTATTATAGAAGTCTTCTGCTAATAACAAACATTGACAGATCTATCAAAGCCGTGTGTTGGATGAAGGTGAGCAGGCTGTGTGAGGAGAAAGGAGTTACTCTTTGTTAGTGCTTTGCAGTGGGGATTTCACACTCCTCAGCCTGTATCTGTGGAATTTGTTGCCAGATAAACTCCTGTCCATTGAGTTGCACTTTAGAGTCTAATCTTCCACTTAGTAGCATCCCTAGCTTGCTTGGCTGAGAAGAAAAACCCACTCTCTTTAAAATATGTACTGAGTGCAGTATTTTCTTGTAGAGGGTTTAGTTACAATAGGCAACCTAGAAAATTAATGCAAATTAATTGCAAACATGGCTTTTAAAAAGGACTAGTTATGCTAACCTGAATAATTTCTATGGGCAAGCATTTAGAATTGAAATAGCCTGACTTTGGCTTAGCTAGATTCAGAGTGAGCTCAGCTGACATTTGATTTACTTCAAGAGTTTTGCTGGCACCCATAAAAGTGAGAAAAAGCATCTTAGCCCCTCTCTTAGACAGGCACAGGGGTAAATGGTGGCCACTGGAGAAACCCAGGCAGCCATCTCTTCCTGGCTTCAGCAGAAGGGTGAAAACCAGCACTGAATGATAGGAGCTTCTCAAACTGTTCTGAGTAGATCTAGAGATAACTTCACCATCACTCGTGGAGTTGTGTCACTGTTGGTTATTCTGGCATAAGCGTCATCCAGGGCATAGTCCCAGATGCTTACAAGTGCTGTCCCCTCCTCAGAATGTTCCTATTGGCAGCTGTTTGACCAAGCTATTATTTTATGGTATATTTAGTTCTTTTTTATCTTTCCTCACTGTCAGTCTCTCCAGCCCAATAATCATGTTTTCTTCTTTACCACAGCCTCCATATCCTGCTGTCATTCTAAAAATGCTTCTGTGATGTTAAATCTTTTCCAGTTATATGATGAGAATTAATTCATTCTGACACAGCCATGAAAATCTGATTCAATTCCTTTTTTTGGTATCTCAGTCACAGTCCTTGATCACAAATCAGCATGAGTCAGAATTTCCCAGGTTATTATTTCCTCAGAAAGGCTGATTGCAACCCTGTCTCCATATTTAATATCCTTTTTCTGAGTGCAGTGGAGCCAAGCAGTCGAGGCTGCAGTGATTTTATTTGGAGAGCTGTCTTTTTCTGGCATTCGATGCCACAGGTGGAAAAGGTGACACCAAAGAATATCCCAGACCAGTTTTAGTGTTGCAGTTTCCCATCATCAGGTAGTTGAGTCCATTCTGGCTCTACAGCATAAAGATGACTGCAGAAACTAGCAGGATTTATTTCTCTGGAAACTAACAAAACCTGTGTCATAGGTGGGGAGGGAACACAGTGGCTTTAGCTTGTGCCAGGACATGAGAATTTAGTAACAACAGGTTTTCATACTGGCCATTCTGTGCCGAGATCTTCTGCCAAAACAGACTGTTCTGAAATGTTTCAGATAGATAGGTTTTGAGTCCTTTTGGGTTCAACTGGTTAAATGAGTAGCTTATCTGGAGTTCCTAAAAGCAGACCGGAATGAAAAATAAGTGGGAAATACTCTCTTTGGGCCCTCATCATTCATTTATTCTCTCCAATACATGTTTGTCTCTCAAGTTTTATGTCTGGAGGCCAGAGCCACTTTGACTGCCCATTGAAAGAGTGGAGTGCTGTCAGTCTCTTCTTCTCCGTCGGGCTGTGCTTTGGTGAGGAGGGGTTTGGAGGCACAAGGAAGCTTCTTCCCTTTCCTTGCACAGTGCCTCTGGCTCTGGAAGCAAACACAGGAGGAAATCCTGCTTCCACATCGCCATTGTACCTCTCCTTACTCTGAAGGATGTGCTGTCGGCAAAGCAGCAGCTGGAGGGGCTGCAGGAAGAAGCAGGCATTGCTTCCTGAAGGTCACAGAAGGCAGGCGAGATCCCTGAACATGCCCCAGGGGGTTTGTCACTGAACAAATTCAATGTCCAGCTTGAGGACTAGGGAACAGTTTCCATGTTTTCTATTGATTGCTGCAGTTTCCTTTTGTGGTTCTCTCGGGTTCTTCAAATAGGGCAGTAGTAGCTTTAATACCCACTTGGGTTTTTTTCTTGCTTGTTTGTTTCCTACCAAGCTCTAGGAATAGTTATTTTTTTCACATGAAACGAACAAAAAAATGTCCAGACAGAGGTTGGTCCATTATTTTTATTAGGGAAGAATATTTATCAGGATTTAATTGTGCAGGAAAAGCAACCAAGGACTGCCTGCAGGGGAAAGCCTTTACACACTGATGTGAGTACATCAGATGAACAGCTAATGGTTAACAGGAAGGGACAAAAAGCCATCCTTAATTTGAGTGGTAAAGGATTCAGCTCCTGATTTAGGCTCAGATTTCTCATATTCCTGAGATAAATCACGCAAGTGCCTGCTTTCTGCAGGACAGAGATACTGCTTTTCTTCCTGACATGGGACTGTGGGTTTCAACTCCTCTGAGTTACTGGACTCCTCATGTGCTAAAGTGGGCAAGCCAAGCTACTGGTCCAACAGAAGTGTCTTGTCTTTGTTTGACTTGCATGCCTTGTGAGTGTTTTTTGGACAGAGACATGAGTTACTGTTTCATGATTCAATTTTATATTGTGTTGCATATGTCAAAGGCTGTGCAGTGATGCTCCTACCCTGTAGACACAATGGTTATTAAAGCTTACATGAGAGAACTCAATTTCCCCTAAAATTTCCAAACAATTCTAGGCATTATTGGTGAGGATAATTAGGATAAGATACTGGTATGCTGAGCAGAGTGGGTGGCCTTTGTGAGGCTCATCCATTATTAATCAGCCATGTAATTTCCCTTAAGTGACAAGGTGTGATTGCTTTTTTTAGGCCCAATTGCATCTTTATGCTATGAGCAGAGATGAGACCCTCTTGCCTGCGTTGTTGTGAATTACCCATTTGGGAAATGAGGATGCTGTAGTTTGGAGATACTGCCCAGGAGCTCACTCGTGACACAGAGAGACAATCAGATGCTGAATAAGCAAGAAATTAATTCTTCCTTCCCTTTCTCCTTTCCTCATAAGAGACGGGTTTGTTTTTGCTGGAGCTTTGCCTGTGTAAAGGCTGCAGTATGGAGCCAGTGTGTGCTGTCGCACTTAACCTTTGACGTGTCAGAAACTAGCTAATGTTAGGGGCAAAAAGGGGTCTCTGACGGCAGTATCTGCTGAGCATGCCTGCAGTGTGGAGGTGGCCTGGGGGGAGCCGAGTGCAGGGGTACCAGCCGTACATTAAAACATTGGAAAACAAACTCCTCACAGATGAAACAATTGTAGTACTCTGATTTAATACAACCTAATCGCTGTGCTTCAGATTACTTATAATGAAGATAAAATCAGTATAGTCTTCATTAAAAACGGAGTGATAACATAATAAACAAAACCTTATTGAACTCTAGGAAGCATAAATCAATTGTAATTCAAAAGCATTATAAAAATAATTATGATTCACTGCTGAACTCTGTTTTACAGTCTGTGAAAACTTTTTATGCTTTCAAAAAGGCATTTCTCTTAATCAAAGTTGTTGCAATTAGAGGGAGTGGTAATGATCCAGAAGATAGCTGAGTGATGTTGGCTTTTGAGGATCTCTACAGCTGCCATTTTCATAGCGTGAATAGTGATGCTTGGTGTTGGCAGAGAAGCTCCCATGGATCAGAGCTCCAGCAATTGGAAATGTTGTGTTTTGCAATACACCCCCAATCCCCAAACCCACCATGATGTTGAATTCCATCCACTTAAAACAGAGCCTATGTTTAACAATAATTTAAATCATTATCCTGCCTGTCAGCTCGGAGTTAAGGGGCTATGCAACTGTGATTCTCTGTTTAGAAACTGCCTGGAATAATAACTTTCAGATGTCTCAAATATGCACCACTTATCTATAACATCTAAATACAAATGTCTCCCCGCTGAGCAAGCCCGACACTGTTTACCTATCGTGTCCAAACCATTCCAGAGGGTTTGCTTGGCGTGGAGCGGAAGGCCCTATATCCGCAGCTCCGACAGCGCTGTCAGTGTAATGTTTTTCAACTCCTCCTCACCTTTAGGTGACTGCAGAGAAAGAAACAGCCTAAGCCTGGGGGTGACAAGTGAAGAATGTCCCTGCATGTGCATTCCCCTGCTCCCACCCCCACGCCAAGGGTAAAAGTGCATTGCAAGCAGACCCGCGCTTTTGCAGACGGGATGATGCTCGCGCCGCTGGGTCCCTGCCAGCCTGCTGTGAGATGATCCAAATGCTGAATCCCACATGCCCCGGGCGTGCTGGGGCTGGGCAGAGTTGAGGCGCTGTCACCGGCTTGGGGGCCCTGGGCTCCTTCTCCGTGTGCAGACCTCAGTGGGACCTGTCAAGTCTCATTGAACATCAGGCTCCACAATTGGCTTGCGCCGTATGCTGCCCCCAGTTAGAGCGTGCCAAAGCTGTGTGCCGCACAGCCGGATCACTGCCGCCCAGGGAGCTGCCATGCTGGATGCAGGCGGTCAGCATGTCCCTCAAGGGGCTGCAGGGGTGATGGCTGTGGTGCGGAGCTGCCCCTGCAGCTTGTCCATGAATAATCAGAGCAGGGAGAGCTGAAAAAAAACTCTTTGCTCTGCTACGGCTGACCTGTGGTTTATCATGGGGGAGCCCCTGTGACTTTTGGGGGCTCTCCCAAAGGCATGGAGTGTCTCATACCACCCACACCTGGAAAGAGAGGAGCTCCATCCCCATAGCTGGCATTGGATACCAAAGGCCTCTGCACAGTGCTTTGCAACCTAATGGGATATGCTGCATAGCCTCCAAATTTCCTAGTGCATCCCAGGGAGCCCCACACAGTACTTGGGCTTTGCTTCCCCTGGGCACACAGAACACCCTTAGCTGGTGTGGACTGTCCTGATGCAGCCAGCAAAGGTTAAATAAGGAGAAATGAGAAGCATTTAACACACCTTTGCATCATTATCTTTGGTCCCAGGTGAAGTCTGAGTCACAGCTCATGCTGTATACCAGATCTATGCAAATGTTATCGACATTCTTCCTGGGGCTCTTATCCCTTTGCTTTCAGTTAACTCCTGGATTACCCGTTGTCCAGCCTCTGCAGTGCGGCTGCTGTCCTCATGTTACACAACAGCAGGTTGTCTGAAATGTATGTGTTCTGGGCATTGAAAATTGCTGTTATTTTATTAGTTTTTGTAGAAAGTGTGAGAGTTAAACTGTTAGCAGGGGCCAGATGTGGTAGCAAATTGTTTTACATGGCTCTGGCTATGGAAGCAAGCCTTACCCCTTGTCCAGTTTGGACAGCAGTTAGCATGTGTGTCCCTTCTGCAGCCACCCAGGGCTGCCACAAAGGAGCACTGCTGATCTGCCTCTGGCCAGGTTGAGCCCATGATAGTGTTTTTCAGAATAGCTGCAGTTAGTGAAGTATGCATAGCATTAGCTGAGCTCAGAACATGGCTTCTTCTTCCTTTTTCTTTTTTTTTTTTTAATGTAGGCTTCCTTGTAGGGATGTGGCTTGGAGAGGAGTCCTTTATAGCTTGCTCTCAGCCTGCTCAGGAACCCAGATTGGTGAGGCTCAACATCTGACGGCTTTCTTCATGCAGCACGCCTGCCTCCATGCACATGAATATACAGTCCCATTTACTTGCTTGAAATGCCCAAATTGTGTTTCCATTCTTCATGAAATATTCATCTGCTTGGATGTAGTAAGCCAGGTTTTTCTGGTGGTGGTGTTTCTGGACAGAAGCATGCACAGGCATGTGGCTCCAGTGCCCGCTCACCTTGCTGGAGCTGCCTGTCCCACCTACCACTCCAACACGGTAGTGCTCGGGGAGAAGCTCTGCCTGGGGAGCTGCGTGGCTCTTCCATGCTCAGGAAATGAGCTGCTCTGAGGCCACCTTCCCTCCATTCATCCTCGCACTTTGTATTGTTGGGGGCTCCATCTTTATGGCCTTGTCTTCACATATGCCATTATCAGAGTGGTTGGGGTTGGGAGTGAGAGCAGCATGCAGGACCCATGGGCTCTCCGTCCTCAAGCTGGCTCATTCTTACTCTTACACCAGTTACTTTATCAGCATCTTGTCATGTCCTCAGCGGCTCTTCACTGACTTTTCCACCATCACCCATGCCAGAGGGCCTGGAGCAAGTTAGCACAGCAGAAAAATTTCATACACTTAACCTGTTTATCCATCGCTCTGATGTGTATCTGCACTGCTTGTGTGTGACAGTTAAAAGCTACCTATATCACTTACACAGAATATCATATTTACCAGGTGTTCTCTGATAATGGTTTGCAGCTTGGCCATGTATGTGGGAAAATAATTTGCAGGTACTAGAGTTGCCTGCATGCTGTTTGTTGCTCTAAATTTGAACTGAGTGTTTGCTGCCCAGATGGAAAGAAGGCTGCAATCCTGGGTGCTGGCATCTCAGATGTCTTCAGCGAGAGATGACCAGTGACGTGTTTTTTCCCAAGTGGCATCCCAAGGTGATATGACAGAATGACAGACAGATGGTGTTAAGTTGCACAAGAAGCACTGCTGGCCAAAAGGGTCTAAGCAGCTAGTGTGAACCCATGTGATCAGGTCCAGCCAGTCTCCATAAGGAGCAGGGGCTAGTTTCATTTACTTGGGGTGGGAATTGTTTGCTATAATAAACTAAAGGTTCAAAGCTGAATTGAATCTCAGCTCCTCCAAAACCCTCCGATCTGGTGTTTTGATTACCTGAGCCTGTTTTAAATGCTAGCTCAAGCGTCAAGCCCTCACATTTCCATTTAGCTGTTCAAGGAAAACAATTTTAATAGTTACCCAGCTATTCATCAGGATTAGGCCCTGCTGGACTAGTTTGGATAACACTCAAGCTAAGCGCAGTGCAGTCCGAGCTTAACTTGGAACATCCAGAGGCACCAAAACCTATTTGCTTCAGTAACTCAAGCGTGTTACTCAGCCCCCACTCTTCATTCCACTGGCCATGGCCAGTACCAGGAGAGGAGGGGCTGGGGGAGAGCCCGGTCTCCTGTTATTCCTGGCCCCAATGGAAACAGGGAGAAGCAGGAATGTCAGCAGGAAGCATGCATTTTTGGAGCTCCCACCCCCAAGCTGATGTGGATGCAGAGAAGAAAAGCATCCACATACTTGGGTGCTTACCCAGCTGCCCCCCATGGCAGCAGCACCTCTGCCCGTTGCTCGCTGTGCGCATCCCCGCGTGCCCCGATGTTGCAGCGTGGAGCACAGCTGCCCCCCAAAAGCACCTCTGGGATTCCAGTGGAGTGGGAGAAGTTAATTTGTTCTGTATTTATTAAGTTTAGATAGCTAATATACCGCTCTGCCAAGTGTTGAGGGAAAAATTCCTTGTTCCACCTTATATGTTTCTTGGAGTGGCCCGTGCTGAACTGAAAATCCCGGGCCAGCCAGCACTGAGCGAGGTTTCACGTTGGTGCTGAAGACACTGATGTGCTGATGTACATGGGTTTCCTGTCCTGCCCACGTATCTTCACACAGATATCAAGAAGTTTTGCTTACTTAATCTCCAATATTTAGTGGGAAAATGCTAGAAAATGTTCTTTAAAAAAAAAAAAGAATTAATAGAAGTTGAATAGATTACAGTTGTTTTCATGCTGTTGCTGCTGGCTGGCTTTTCCCTATCCAGACTTCACTGGAAAACCGTGGAGGATTCCTGCGGGAGGCTCAGGCTCCCAAACAAATTTGGACATTTAATTGCTGCAGTGGTGGGGAACTTGTCAAGGGTGATGCTGGCTGCCTTCTGTGTAATCGCTGATATCTGGAAGTGGGAGCTGGAAATCCTGTAAGAATCTGGTTTCTTTAAGTACTTTGGCCCTTTGGATTGCCTTTGGAGGCTCCTGGGACAGCAGAATTTATGTAAGATATTTTGCAGTGTCATCTTTTTTTTCAGTTTTAGGAAATGTTGAGGCTGGATGGAGTTCAGTGGGGTAAAACGGACGGTTCTCTTGCGTTAAATAACTGCTGCCACTTGTTTCTGAGGTGCATTGGTTGCTTTACAAGGGGATGCAAGATAGTATCTGCTTTCTGTCTGGTAGGACAGCAACCATTTTATTCACAGAATGGTCTGAATAAAGATAAATTACTGAATCTTGTAGAAATCTTGATGGTAACTCTCTCACTAACTGAAAAGAATAATGGATTTTTGAAGCTCTCTATATAAATATTTACAGCTCTCTCTCTCTCTCTCTCTCTCTCTCTCTCTCTGTATGTATAAAACCAAACAGCCATCTCCCCCCTTGCCAACCGATGCTGCATAAAGACCAGAAATCTTCCAGACTTTCACCATTTTCATGACAAGCAAGGGCACAGTAATACATTAAATTGTTCACACTTTTTTCAGTTGTCTAGACAGGGCTATACTGAAATAACACAGTGTGTCTAGCTGAAAAGGGAATTCACTTAGGACTGAGGATCCCATGCAGTCAGCAAGGAGGAATTGTTGAAAAGTTTTGGAGAATGGTGAGAGCAAGCTGTCCGCTGTCCACCTGGGCGTTACGTCTCAGAAGAGGTGCTGCAGCTGAAAGTGGCTGTCAGCTGTCCCTACCACTCAGTGCCATCCTTGGCACTGCATCCGTGGGAGCGAGGAGTTCAGCTGGGACCTTCAGCACATTCAGAAAATAGAAATGATGCAGGAGAATGGGCCTTGTCTCTGCTCCTCTGAAAAAGAGAGACTTACCCATGTTGAAAGTAAAACTGCAAAGGAAGGAGTTTAAATCTTATAGGTCATGTATTCACAATACTTTAAGGATCTGAAAAAAGAAGAAGAGTGAATTTGTTGTTGCTTCTGTTGTCATGGGACTGTGCTCCTGGCCCTGTGCTTTGCTGTGTTGCGCAACAAGCACAAGATGCAACTTCTGTGTAGGGGGAAGTGTGGCAATTCCCTTCAACACTTCAATACCTCTTTATTCCTCCCATTGGACGTGGAGCAGCATGCTCTTGTTGTTCTTTCCATCCTTCCCCCTTGCCTCCCCAGGCAGGGAGACAGCTAGCACTTCCTGGTGAGCCTGGGCAGAGCTGGACCCATGTGGAAACATTCAGGCTTTCCCACCTGGATGGCTCTTACAGAAGGAGCAAGTGTGAAGACAAATGTCTTCTTAGAGACTATGGCCTCTCTTTACCCTGCTTACCTTCAGGCATGGGATGAAACCTTTTCAGTTGAACACATGCAATGCAGGGAGTAAAAATCAAAGCAGGATGTGATGTATTTGAATTTTAGGCATCGTAGAGTTTTGTAGATCATAGCTACTCCATTTATTTTTAATGTGGGCAGAAGATTCAGCACCATTAACTCTGCCTGTGAGCATGAAGCCCATCACTTATTGCAAAACGATCTACCAGGAGAATACTCAAGCATGACCAGGGTAGACCCACATGTTGGGAAGCACATTTGCAGTTTAGGATGGTAGATGCCCTCAATGAAGAAGTACTTAAAAGCTATGCCAAGTGTCTCCTCTCTGTCAGCATCATCTTATCTGAGCAGCAATGCATTTAAGCTAGTGCTTTGTGTTACTCTTTGGGGAGCTAGGAGATACCTCTGTGTGTACCTGCTAAAAGCAGACAGGTCTGAGCATATGAGTCATCAGACATAAAGTCTCTGATGATTTTACTTAGATACTGGATGGTGACAACAGATTTGGCCATTGTGGAAACTTCAAAGCAGAAGCTGGCTGGGGAGGGAGAGCTGATCCCAGCAGTTCCTCCAAAAGTAAGGAGTAAGAGTCGCCTGCAGCCCTGGGAAGGCTCACCAGTATGTTGAAAGCACTTCATGCTCAGCCATAAGAAGGCTGCTGAAACAGCAAGGATGGGGTGGATTGTAAGTGACTGCCACTGGTTACTATGAAGTCTACAATAGATTTATTTAGTTTTATAGGCCATGTTTCCCACTTAAAACTGCACAGATTTCCAGGAGAAGTTCAGCTGCTGACCATCTGTTCCCCAGAGAAACACTTAAAAGGGCTCTTTCTCCCTTTTTAACACCTAAAACTTTTCAACATTTGACAAGGTGAGCATGGGATCTGTCACTGAGGGCTCCAGGACCTTGCTCCCTGCAGACACCTGGGGGGTGTTCAGAGCATTGGGAGCTGCTTGCAGGAGGAGGACTTGAGTCACAGGTCACAGAGATGAAATGACCTCCCGAAGGCTCCGCAGGGAGGACAAAGGACAGGAATAGAAATGGTGGAGCCTGACTTTCCACCTCTTATTCTCAAACACAACTAAAGCACAGCCTGTTCACATGGTGCAGTTGGTGACTACAGATGTGGTGGGAGAGCAGTGGGAGGGAAGCTTTGGGCAGAGGTGGGATCAGGAGGAGTGAGAGACAGGAGAATGGGATGAGACAGAGGCAGATGGTTATGGCTATGGAGAGAAGGGAACCTTAATGGTGAAAGCAGAGGTAGAAACACCCTAAAAGGGTCATTACAGAAAATACTAATTTTGCTCGTTCTGGAGAATCCATAAATTATTTTAGAGCATGCTCATGGGACAACCTGCCCAGTGTTTCTAATCTGAAATCCTGTTGTCTAACACATTTTTGGCTGTTAACATTTTCCAATCTACTGTGTAAATAGATTCTATTTTAACATTTTGGCAAACGGTTTCCTGGGAAAAGCCTGATTCCTCCACCACTCCTCCAGGGTCCCATTGTCCGGGGTCTTATTTTTCCTTCCTGTTTCACATGAACGTGCAGAGCTTTGACAATTGCACTTTGTAGTCTTGAAATGTGAATGCCTTCCAAGGCTGGAAGGAGTCTCTAAGTTTCTGAGATTGACCTTTGATTTCCAGTGACAGCCAGGATGGATTTCTGCAATTTTTCATGTTGCCCAGAGCCTGACATTGACTAATAGGACTGGATATTCAGCTGGAATGGCAGGAAACCCTCAGTGATGAGATTTATCCATGCTGTCCATGCATAGTTTCAAAACTGTAGGGCTAAGTTCCTGTTTGGCTTGAGTGGAGCAGTGTTACAACAGGGGTGAACTTAGACCATTGCTCCTGAAGGCACAGAGCAGCTCTTTCATTCAACCTCCCCGTTGATCTGTCCGGTCAACAGCAAGCAGTCTGTGCTGCTTCAAGTATTGCAATAATGACATGCAAAATCACATGGTTTTCTGTTGAAAACCAGCAGTGATCCCATTGCATTTGCCTTTTGTTTATCTTTCTAAAGAAAACAGTGGTTTCTGCCTAGTTTTGCTGGAATAGTCCCTTGCTAGCTGGAAATTACTAGCTATACAAAAAAAATGTAGCAAGGCATAGCTCACTGTGTTTGAGAAAGGTTTCTGCAGAGCTTCTGCACTGACCAAACAGAGGGACACATGGGGGAGACAACTCACAGGAACCAGGGTGCATCTGGAGAAGCTATTTTGCATTCTGGTTATGTTTTTATGGCCAACTGGGGTTGCTACCAGCATCCTTGTGACCCGCTCTCTTCTCCCCTGGATGCCTGGGAAGACATAGAGACCGTCACGGCTGTGCTACAGGGACAGCTTCTTCAGGGCACCTGGCGGGTTGGCTGTGCCACCAAAAAGGAAGGGTGGGGGACTCTACATGATCCAGCTTCATCTTGGTGCAGCTTCATCTTTCCCAATGGAGCAGATGGGGGCTGCAGGGGAGAAGGAGCAGGAGCTTTTTTGCTCTGCAGTTACTCAGAGATCTCTGAAGCCATTTGCAATTGTAGATAAATGGGGTAAATAGACCCTCACACAGAGCTTGTCTGCAGGGCACTGGTGATATAGTGGGACCTGGTTACATTGGGGCTTCTATTTTAAAATTCTTCATTCAGATCTCTAGCTGTCCATGAGTATAACCTCACATGATTAAAACAAAACTGATTTTAATAATTGATTCATTCTTCCCTCTCTTCCATGTCTGGGACAGGGAGAACAAATGAAACATTTTTTTTTCTCCTGTTTGCTAGTTAACCTTTTCATTTAGCCAGCACTGGTTGAAATTAAGGGAGACATTGATTTTTATTTTTACGTAAGTGAAGCAATATGTGAAAACAGTCCTCTTTTACCTTAGGTTTTGTAAAAGGCTATTGCTATTTTTTACAAAACAAATTTTGGACCAACTTTGATCTGACAATATTATTTTCAATCTAGGATTGCTTTGGACCAGCTACTCATCCTCCTTTGTCCTCAAGGGCACGGTGGTGGATTTCACGGAAGTTGAAATTCACATTTCCATCACCATATTTAAATACTCCCAGCATCCATTAGAGGCCCTAACATGGCTCATCCCTTACACAGCAGCAGAAGGGATGCATGGGATACTTGTTTTCCCTTCTCCCTCCTCTGTATCACCTGGCAGGCAGCAGCTGGGCTGTGGATGCTGAGCCAGGAGGGAGGATGTCCTGACTGCCCCTCTGCAGTAAAATCCGAAGGCAGACCTAGCACAGCATGGCATTTTGCACCTCTTTGCAAGGCTGCACAACCTTCTCCTTTCTTCATGAGCTTTGGCACTGGGCATCCTCCTGGCCTGGAGAGTATCCCCACCCTGGGAACCAGCCCAGAGGCTCAGCAGTCCCTCCCGGGAAAGTCACTACTAAAGGATCAGCAGTCATTTACTTGGCTTTTTAAGTACCCCGTTTAGCCCCTTAGATCAGAATTTGATCCCAGTTCAGGCAAAACGAGAAACAAGCAGCCGCTTCTCCAGCATTCAAAGCAATGTGAGAATTTTAAACCAATTTCAAAATAAAGACATTCAGCTGACAATTCATTTGGGCATAAACATACACTCACCAAAGAAAGATCCTTAGAGAAATTCAACTGCTGAATCCTTGACCTCCAAAGGACCCCTAAATACAGCGTTGTACGCAATGTGCCTCTTTTTGTAGGTGAGATATTAAGAGCTTATTTATTTATTAGAAAGTGGTTTACAATGTAAGTATATTAGTGAGTTCCAAGGCCCTCTCCCAGCTGCCAGATGCTGGGAGGATGTTTATGGCCACTGTAAATAATTTCGTAGCTTAATACAAATACATTTTTAGAAATCAAGGGCTGATGGCTGCATGTTTATGGTGCAGTTGAGGTTTTATCAATTCCTCCATAATATGAGAAAGAAAACAAACAGTATTTCAGATATTTTAAAAATTCATAGGAAAGGAAAACCCCACAGATGTTCTTCATTCACAGTGCTGTGGGCTCAAGTCTGCGTTGCTTTGGCTGAGCTCTCCCAAGTCTCATCAAGTCAGTGAGATCAGAAAATGCTCAGCATCCTTCAGGACGCAGCCTGTGTGTTTTGGAGACTGTGGAGGCTGGGGTTTAATGGTACAGAAAGGTTTCCCCTGCACAGAATATGTATTTGCAGATCACTTTGCTGCTGCTGAATGACCTTTGCCAAGATCAGCTTTAAATGACAGAAATCAGATCCTTCAGAGTCAGCAGGGCAGCAAGGTGGATCAGCACAAGGGATTTGCTTTATGTTGCGGCTAAAAGGTAATAAGGACCGAGCAGCACCTGTGGGTACGGGCAGAAGATGGCTCTGGAGGGAAACCTGCTTTCCAGACAAAAATAGGACATAGGATGAAAACAGGGCTGGAAGGAATTTCCTTTTCGAGGCATGTGTGCAGCAAGGAATTAGAAATCAGTGAAGTGACGTCAGAGCGTATGTGGGATGCTTGATATGATTTTTGTGAAAAGTCTCGGACGGGCAGAAATGCAGTATTACAGATGCTTCATTTGAGCTTTAGGTCTGTTTTCAGCCTTTGTGTAGATGACAGCGGAGGGCCTGCAAGTATCAGCAGAAGCTGTGGTCTGCTTCTGCTGTGGTGCATTGTGGTGGCTGCACGTTCCCATGCTGCACTCACCATAGCAACATATTTTCAATGTAAAACCACAGCTGAATAGTTATAAGCATTTACACTTTCATGTGCATGGGGAAAAATGATGATGCTGAAGTGCTGCGAGGCAGAAACGATCCTTGCTTTAAGCTGCAGCCTAAGCTGAGCTTTCCTTCTGGAGTTGAAATGCAGTTTGATGATGGGAGGTGCTCAGACACATGCACTCACAAGTGCTTTGTTCTTTTTTGGGAAAAAGCAACCCTTTTTTTATTACCCAAGAAGTCCACTAAGAAGCACCTTGTTTTGGTGGCAGGAGACTGCCCTGGGTCTACAGCAGGCCAGAGTTAGATGGCTTGTCACAACAAGGTTTGCCCAGGCTAATGGTGCCAGTGCTAACTACAGTTAATTTAGGGCAAAATAACTTTTTTTGCAGTTTTGAGATAGCAGTGAATCCCATTGCGACCCTGCCCCAGATCCAGCAGGCTGAGATTTGGGTACTCTCATTGCAGCAGGGCATTTTTTTGCAGTGAGTGTTGTCTGGTGCCTTCCTGATCCTTTTCCTTGATGGTGTTGGATTGCCCGGCCTTGAATTTACCTGCAGAGGCTGCAAGCTCTAGCGAAGCGAAGGCAGCTGTGCAGCGCAGAAGGCAGGCAATGCATGGCCACAGGCATGGCACCGAGGTGGCCAGGCAGGTAAAGGGAAGGAGCCTCCAGGGCTCAGTGGCTAATCTTGGCCATGCCTGGCTTGCTTCTGTCTGTCCCTTGAATCGTTCCCCTCCTGCCAGTTTCTGGGAATGGTGATGTGTGCTGGTAATAGCTTTGAGGTGGTTTGGCAGGTACTGCAGCAGCAGAACATCCTCCAAGTGAGTGCGTAGCCGTTGTCGAAGGAGCCAGCTCCTGTGGCTCTGCCTCCAGCTGCCCTTGGAGCAGGCATGCTCAGCAGGATGGCAAAGGCACAGAGACAGTGAAAGCATTTGACACGCCTTTGCTGAATGACTGGAAGTGCTAGAGAGCAAGGCTGCTGACCTGGAAAACAAGCCAAGATTAAGAAATGTCAAATTTCTGGGGAGAAGACGGTTTCCTGGAGGGCTGAGAGGTGGAGAAAGTAGACTCTGGAGGTTACCTGGGATGGCTAATTTCAAATGGACCATGAACGCTGTCGTAGCACTGGTGCCTCTGGGAGCGGCCACCCTGACACCCTGAGCTAGGACTCACCTCCCAAAACTGGGTGCTGGGGCATGGGTGGCAATCGGCAGGAGGACGTAAGTGTAGATGTGACTGTGTCCTCCTGGGGACAGAGCTGGAGGATGATGCCTTCTAATTAGCAGCCTTTGAGGAGCTTCTCGGAGGTTTAACAGAGCAGTGGACAGCACAAAGTGGGCACGTGAGCCACACTGTCCCTTCCGAATTGCACCCATAGGTGCTGCAGCCAGCTGCGCCCCAGGCAAAGCTGCCATGTGGCAATGAACTGGCCCCCTCAGCTCTGCAGCAGCTTCACCTACAGTTAAAAAACCTGCTAACCCCATAGATGTTTTGATTGTAATAGATGTAAAAGTGAACCCAGCAGTCATCCTGTTACTTGTTTCCTTATTAAATTCTGTTTACTTCATGTTGCCCATAAATATGAGTTTTCAAAGTGCTACAAACCTCGCTCAGGAAGGAATTTGCATCACCTGAGCCTGGGAGAGCATGGGCGACCAAAGCCACTTTAACAGACCTGAGTGAAATGCTTCTGGCAGGACGAAGCAGTGAAATGCAGTGTATAGCGAAGTTGTGATTTATCACCGCTCCTGCAGATTTGTGCCACGGTGGCAATCTCTGTTCATTTCTCAGCAGACAGGGCAGTTTTTCTGCTGCCGGCAGCTCTCGCAGCTGCAAGGTAGCCGACGTGGCAGGGCTGGCAAGGCAGAGCCAGCAGCGCGGCTTGGGTGAACCTCACCTCTCCCCAGCGGGATGCAGGGGCTCGGGATGTGCCCTGCTGGCTGTCGACGAGCCAGCAGACAGAGATAATTTCTGTGCTCAGTGCTGTCAGCCTGGCCCCCCGCTAGTAAAGTTTGTGCGGTGCGTTGGGTATAGGGAGGAGGCTGTAGTCACTTGGAGTCTACATAATTTGGGTTTCTCTTCGCTGTTAAGTCCTGTTGCTCTCAGGACAAGTTAATGCCTACTCCAGCAGTCCTTATGAGCCCCATGATTTCTCCATGCCTGTTCAGGGACTAAACGCTGCCCCCGTTTCCCCCTAGATGCCAGGCCCTGCTGGAAATGGTAGGTCTGCAAGGCAGCAGCCCGTTCTCCTTGCCTGCAGTATGGCAGCGCGGGGCGGGGGGACGGGACGGTGCCTGTGCACCANGGGGTTCATGGGCCTGGCAGCTCCTCAAAAGGGCTGTGTCGCTCCGGTGTTAAGGGTTCAGCTTTGCCTGGAGAGGCCGTGGAGCCCGTCCCAGCCGAGGCTCTGTTGTCACCGAGTGGCTGCAGCGTAACAGACCAGCAGGACGCTTGCAAAAACGCGCGGGGATGCAGAGCCCTTCCAGTGTTTAGCAGGAAGAATAAAAGAGCTGACAGGGCGTACACGCAGCATCTCACCTACACGCAGCATCTCACCATCTCGCCGTGACCCTCTCTTCCCTGCGTTTATCGTACCCTCTCCCTGTGTTATGTCTAATTTGGGCCATAAGCTCTGCTGGGGTGGGACTTGCCATTTTTAACTGCCAGGTGCAAGGCACACCTAAGCCACCTTATAAATAATATTTCTGTGCAGAGGGAAACCTGACCCTGGGACATAAAGGGGTGGCTATGGCAACAGCTGTCCGAGTGCTTTGTGTCTCCTGTGGACACAGAGCGAAAGGGGCCGGTAACACGGCTTCGGCCAGGCTGGAGCAGAGCATGTACAGCTCTGTGGGGCCCTTCCTGCACGTATCCACCCGCTTCCTCCTGAGCGTAAGTGTCATCTACGCTCCTCTTTGGGATTTTTTTCTTTCTTTTTTTTCCCCTTGCTTACTTTGATATGAAAAAGAATTACAGAACAGAAACACAGCAGGAGTAACCCTTTCTTCTCTGTTTTAGATATTAAGATAATTTGAGCACATCATCTGCTTTTTATTCTCATCTAGCTTACAGAAATGCATGGTTTTTTAGCTATGTGCCTCCCCAGTACCATCCTGCGGTGGGCGAGAATGAATGCTAATGTGAATTATCCAGGCTTTTCCTCTGATGACTAGAATACATCTGTGCTTGGCAACAAAGAATATTTTCCCAGTTGTAAATAAAAAAAATAAAGCATACATTTTTAAAGTCAAAGCTGTTAATAGTACCAGGAACAGTGGGACTGTACTGAGCACAGTGGAGAGAGGGATCATTTTTCTCTGATAACCCAGGTCCTAGACAGACCTGGGATTGGTCCCAGATTCCTTAGACTGAGCAAGACATCACGGGTGCTGGTGGTAACATTTCAGTTGATGTAAGCCCAGCAATTTTTACTATTATGTAACAAGGGTTTGATAGTTCCTTACAGTAGTTCAGAGTATGTACAGAAAAGTTCACAATAACATTCTCACCAAATATTGCTTTAAACTGATGCTGAAGGAGCCAGAAGCTGAAGAGAAATGAGTCTATTAATGGGATGAGAAATCCTTGAGTTTAGGAGAGTCACCCCTGTATTGGTTACCAGCTTTCTAGCGCATATAGATGTCAGCAAGAGTCTTGCCTATAATGTTGCTGTATTGACTCTTTTTGTTGCTGGTTATACCCAGTTCAGTCTAATCTCCAAAACTAAGCTTGTTCATGACATTCTGGAGCCAAACTTTACCTTTTACAAACCATCAAAGAGTAGAGGGTTGATTAGCTGTTTCCCAAACCAGCGAAGTATAGCATCAAGGGCTCAGGGAAATAGAGGGTAAAAATAAAGGCATGGGAGTTTAACAGATTGAAACTGGACAAGTGGGTGAATGAACACTGGTACCCATTCCTAGCCAAACAGGTGCAAACCCAAGACATTACCAGCAGGTAAGGAAGAGGTTTAGAGCGTGTGTCAGTCAGAGAGAGAGAAACCTTCGGCATAAGCTGAACTGTTAAGCCCTAGTGAAAACGCCTTGACAGTAAAACAGGGCATCATGTAGCAGAAGGAAGCTGCTGAGAAATGGCAGACATCTGTCATGGGAGTTTAATGAGAGGTCAAAGAAGAAAAGGAAAATCACTCTGTGTAAAGTGAAGAGGGCAAAAAAAACTCACTGCATTTTTAGATGCCTGTGTCTTACCCACCTCCCAACCCCTCCTTGAAAGGGCTCAGGGACCAGTAATAGCACAAACCAGTTGCAAAGTCAGGCATTTCTCCAGTGCCATGCTTATAGCTGGCACTTCGCCGGTGCAGTGCTTTTGCTGGGGAAGCTGTGAGATGGTCAGTACCTAGGTCAGTGCCTGGCTCCCATCAGACAGTCTAGGTTTGTCCACCACAGGGGCTGTCTCCCAGTTTTAGGATCCAGTTACCCTGAAAGACCATCCTCCATCTCATCCTCAGGACCAAGCTTGTTCATGCTTATCAGGTGAGAAAGGGAGAAAGAAAAGGAGGAAGAGGAAGAAAAGCAGTCCTGTGGGAAGATGGGATGTGGGGAGAGCAGGAACCTTTGGGAAGCGAAGCCTCAAGTCCCCTTCCTCAGGGGGCTGAGGAAGGTTTGGCTACTGGGGCTGCAGCTGCATTTAGCATCTGGCAGCATATGCTGGACCTTGCTCTCTGTGTGAATCCTGAATCAGCAAGGTTATGCTGCCCTGACTGGCAGCCAGGCTGTGGCCCTCTGGCTGATTCTTGTTTATACTTTCAGTATGCACCTTCAGAAAAGCCTCCTGTCTTTCTGTGTAAACCTTTAAAGGCCACATCCTATGATCTGTGCATTTAAATTAGCTTTACTGAGAGCCAAGGTGTTGAAGCTCTCTCTTGGGGTAAGTGAGAGTGGAATTTGTCTTTTTGCTTGTTAAGGAGTTAGCTGAAGCTCTGGTAACAAGAGTCAGCTCTTCAGTTCCTTTAGTTCAGGCTATCAAAATAATTCATAAAGAAATTATGTTTAACATTAAAAAAAGATGTTTAAAGATGTTTAACATCTTTGTTGGTGACATGGACAGTGGGATTGAGTGCACCCTCAGCAAGTTTTCTGATGACACCCAGCTGTGTGGTGTGGACGGTGCACTGGAGGGAAAGGATGCCATCCAGAGGGACCTTGACAGACTTGAGAGGTGAGCCCATGTGAACTTCATGAAGTTCAACAAGGCCAAGGGCAAGGTCCTGCACATGGGTTGGGGCAATCCCAAGCACAAATACAGGCTGGGTGATGAGTGGATTGAGAGTGGCCCTGCAGAGAAGGGCTTGGGGGTATTAGTGGATGAAAAACTGAATATGAGCCAGCAATGTGTGCTCGCAGCCCAGAAAGCCAGTTGCATCCTGGGCTGCATCAAGAGAAGTGTAACCAGCAGGTCGAGGGAGGTGATTCTGCCCCTCTACTCTGCTCTTGTGAGACCTCACCTGGAGTACTGTGTTCAGCTCTGGGGCCCCCGACATAAGAAAGCCATGGACCTTCTCGAGCAGGTCCAGAGGAGGGCCACGAAGATGATCAGGGGGCTGGAGCACCTCTCCCCTATGAGGACAGGCTGAGAGAGTTGGGATTGTTCAGCCTGGAGAAGAGAAGGCT
>VYZV01002412.1:327358-362175 GCA_013401275.1 Pandion haliaetus | reverse complement strand
TACTGTGAGGGTGGTGAGGCACTGGAACAGGTTTCCCAGAGAGGTTGTGGATACCCCATTCATGGAAGTGTTCAAGGCCAGGTTGGATGGGGCTTTGAGCAACCTGGTCTAGTGGAAGGTGTCCCTGCTCATGGCAGGGGGGGGTTGGAACTAGATGATCTTTAAGGTCCCTTCCAACCCAAACCATTCTATGATTCTATGATTCTAAATCACAAGCCTAATGGGCATTTGCTGTGACAGAATATATGAAGAATTTATTGAAGAGAGAAACTTTTCAATTACATAACTTGGCAGACGTGGGCATTGACTCTGTCTTTGATTCCTCCCTGATTTTGTCCATCCGTGTCAGCTAGACTGACTGATTTAGGGTTACTGTTTTAGGAAATCTCCTTTGCTGTTCACTCTACTGGCATGATGCAATGGGACAGCAATGGAAAGTGGAGTTTAGCATAAGAACTTTTTTTTTTTTGACGTGGAATGTAGTTTTTAAACCTTACCTGTGCCCCTGATTTGGGACTACTGATATGCTTATGTGTACTTCCTGTTGCCTTCAGTGGGATATAAATGCTTGTTTAGGTGAAGTGGATGTTTAAGTGCTGTCATGAAATGGAACATGCTGAACTTTTCTGAATTGGTGCAGACTGCAATAATTGTGCTATTTTAAACAAGCTCATCAAACAAAGCCTTGGTTTACTGTTTCCACGTATAATGAGGAGAGTGCATCTTGCAGACCGTACCACCTCTGGAACAGGAGTGGGGTGGATGGAGTGTAATGGCTGCACTGTCATTTTGTACATGTGGAAAGTAAGTCAGAAATTTTTTGAGAGCTTCTTCATGCTGGATTCTGGTGTGGAAATTCTCCAAGAAAGAGGTATTAAAAGGAATTAAAACAAAGAAAATATTCTGGACAAATAGCATTATGTGCATTCTTTCAGAAGTATAATTGTTGGATCTCTAGGTGAGGAACCATCTTGGAGAAGGAGAGATGATCTGTAAACTTAATTAGTC
This sequence comes from Pandion haliaetus, assembly GCA_013401275.1. Taxonomy (NCBI): domain Eukaryota; kingdom Metazoa; phylum Chordata; class Aves; order Accipitriformes; family Pandionidae; genus Pandion; species Pandion haliaetus. The sequence continues at coordinate 361,167 of VYZV01002412.1, read as the reverse complement.
ATGGCTGAAAAATGGAAGCACTTTTGGCAAACTCTAGCTGTTTTCTTTCACTATTTTCAAAATGAAATATTTCAATTTTGAGTCTTGAAATAACATTTTAATTTTCAAAATGGCAACAGTGATTTCCAAACAAGCTCCAGAAATCAACTGGAGAAGCTCTTGGTCCAGTATTAATTTGCTTTTATAAAAGGAAGTAAGATAAACTGAGCACTTTGTTTCAGGTTAGTCTGAAATACTGTATCTTTCCAATTTTAAAAATTTTTTCTTCAGGCAGTTGACTGAAATATTACATATTATCACTATGCTTCACAGGTTGTGTCTTCACTAGAAAATGTTGTGCTTTTAGCTCTGGTTAGTGAGGTAGCTGTGGGGCAAAATCCTTGTGATGTCCAGGCAATTCATCATTTAGCAGTGCCTTTGGGCAGCTCTGCCAAACCAAACAGGACTGCAGCGAGCCCAGGAAGGTGATCGCCAGCAGTGTTTCTGCTTTCCTAAGGAAAAGGGGGAAGACCCAATGGCATTAGTTCAGTTCAATAAGCAATGGTGCTGGGTAAGATGCTGGACCTTGGGGAGACCTTGGCAGGGACAAGGTGGTTGTTGGTGGGTTGAATTCTCCCTGAGCAGCTAGCTGTAAAACTGTCAGTGATGGCAGAGCGTTTCAAGGGGAAATATGGGGAGAAGTTGGAGGAGGAGTCATCATCTCCATGCCTGCATGAAGACACAGCGGTAAATGAAAGCGAGAGAAAAAGGATAAATGCAGGATACATAAATACCACAGGAGGGAGGATGATAGATGGGAAGGAGGAAGAAAGTACTTCTTTTGAAGAAAATTGCTGTCAGATGATTCAGGGGATGAAAGGCTGTGTCTGATGTAGCTTGGGAATTGGCTGTGTGCACTGAGAGGCTATGGAAACATTCACACAGTAATGTAAGGAGGATTGGAAATAGAACTGTTGGAGGGCCCATAGCAATCTGCAACACAGTACATGAAGGTAAAGTTGCGGGGTTAGCACTGCATGCAATGGTGAACTACTCTCTTACCTGAATAGGTGAGATAAGAGGGTCAAAATTTCTAGGAGGAAAGGAGAGTAAAAGGGATGATAGTGCCAGGAGTCACTGGGTATGAGAAGAGGGCTCTATAAAGTTATTAGACAACCAGGAATTGCAATTATTGCCTTAATTTCCCATGAAGAAGGAAAAAAAAAAGAACTTTTCTACAGAGAAATTTACATCTTAAAGATCAGAAAGCATCAGGTGAAGTGACAATTGACAGTCTCCAAGGAGAATTAGGACTTGCTCAGGTAATTAAAACAAGTAAAAAAAGACTTGCCACCTATAGAAAGAGTAAGAGGAAGTGGAAAGAAAAGGTGGGGCACTCTACAGAGAGAGGCAGGACTGAGATTAAAATAATGTCAGTATGGTCCTAAAAAGGATGATTGGTTTGCTGTGATTTTCAAGAGGGATAATAATAGCTGATAGGAGCATAGTCTAGGAGGTCTGGGGCAATGGATGTGGAAATCATTGCAACAGTGTGGGAGTAAAGTTCAGAGACTTCATGTGCATGAGTGGGAGATAGATTAAGGAGTGAATAACGTGGATTAGGTGATCTCCACAAAATCCAAGGTACATGATTTCTGATCAAACCATATTTCTCTGACTTCATGGGGAGTTAGAAAACATCAAATGGGAAACCCATGAACACAATAAAGGGAATCAGACAAGGAGGTGCCGACAGCCAGAGGTGGCTGTTGCAGTGGTTAAGCACATCTTCAACCTGAAGGACATTTGTCAGTCTTCAGGACTGCTGGCTGGGGAGGAAGAGTTTACCCCGAATAAAAAGCCTTTCTGAACAAAACTCAAAATGTGTTGTTTGTAACACAGATGTTGCCAGCACCCTGCAGACTCTCTCTGAGCATCAGCTTTTGTGGAAAACAAATCCACAACTGCAACACACATATGGAAGTTTGTTCTTCATAATCTACTGTCAAACTCTTTCAGAACATTCATGTTTGCTAAGGAAAACAGTAATTTATTTCAATTTTATGAGGCTAGTTATGCTCTTTGTGCCATTTCATATGTGCAAATCAATTTGACATGCTTACAGATGTTAGGCAGAATTGTATGAATGTTTGTTATGAACCAGACTGGTTCAGAGCACTTTATTAGATAGCACATGTCCCAAAACTACAATTTATCAGTCAGTACTCAACCTTCATATCTTCAACTATAGTCTTATTCATGTATGAGATTGTATGCTTTCATTCCTCAGATTTTATTGAAGAATATGCAGATGATCAGTTCAATTACTAAGCTGGCCTGGAAACCGCAATTGTTCACTCTGTCTTAAAAACAGCTGCAATTCCCTAAAGCTCAGGGGTTTCTATTTTTTCTTTCTGAGTATTTCAACTTGGAGGCTGGCAGTACATGAGCTCACATTCTTCTAGAATCTGGATTTTTTTTGTTTGCTTGGCTGTGGTATTTTATCTGTACTATTGGTACAGCATTGACAATCCATGACAAGAAATCCCCGATAATCCCAGTAAGCCAAGAGAGGATATTTATATCCTTAGAAAAGTATTCTGAACAGATCCTAAGGGTTTCCTGAGATTCACCTGGCAGAACACCAGCTGCATTGCCTCAAAGCAAGATTTGGTGCTAAATGGCCACAGGAAGCCATCAGATTTGCACAGTAAATTTATCAAGCACCTAGAAGTTGTTAACAACTGAAAGGCTAAGTTTATTCTCTTCCATCTCATTTTTTATTACCTCTCCAAAACTGAATCATGCAAACCAAATAACTTTTGTGCTCAATCCCTCCCAAAATGACTGGAAAGAAATGCTGATTTTTACCCAAGCAAATGCAAACACAAATTAAAGACAAGTCCAGTGAGATACTCGTTACACACTATTGATTTCCACTAATTTCTGTTAAAGTGGCAGATGATTGTAGCCTTGCAATTGGTTCCATAGAGTCAATGGTCTGCTGCCTTTTGTAATCCAGCTTTAAAATCTGGTAGACAATTTTTAGCGTAAACATGAATGATTTCTCCCACAGACAAACTCCAGCTTTGGGCTCTTTGTAACCCTTGGCTTGGACTTTGACTTCTGCTCCTTGGTTATAGCAGAAATTCTCACAAGTGCTTTCAGCAATATTGGAAAAACACCTGAATATCTTGTCAGAAAGCTAATTTGGACTGTGTTGGTCACAGGCAAACAAATGCACTCACTTGATTTAAATATGTGCCATTCCTGCAATGAAAATGGCTGTTATGAAATATCAGTTAGCTTGCCTTCCAGATTGCAATGAGCAGGAAGCCAAAATTTGCATGTAGCTGTTAACTCCGGCTTTAACCATGTTAATGCACATGAAATGTATGTTTGCCCTCCATTGACTGTGCGGTGATACCAAGCAGATTTGTTGGTGAAGGAGGAATTCTTGAACAGTGGTTTCCATGCTGACCATTGAGATCCCATAATGGATGAGGAGTCCCACGTAGGTTGAGTTTTGAGGTAAGAGGAGCAATCTGCACATGGAAGCAGAGGAGCAGCAGGTAGATAATAAGGCATTGAATGGAGAGTTAGGAAATGAGAAGGTGCACTGTGGAAAACGGGGTGGTTTTGTTGTGCACTGGACTAAACCCCAAGAGGTTTCACTTAAGAGCTCTACCAGAGGAGTCATCTGTCCCCTTGGACAGCTTACTCCATCCCACGGTCTCCAGTCTATAAAATAAGAACATTAATTCTTCTTGCCTTCCACTCACCATTTATATATCCTTTCTGTTTACGTGGTGAGGAGTGTCTTCTGCTGCAGAGCCCAGCAGCTGAGTCCTGATCTCAGATGCTGTTTGCCCCAGAGCAGATTTTACTTTCTCTTAAAGAGAAGCCCTGGCATCTTACATATATAGCTGGCACAAAAGACATTGTCTGTTGGCTGTAGTTTTGCATATATTCCTGTAAGTGTGTGCAAAAAGAGAGGAGGCAGAGCAGCGAGAGCAGAAGGAAGCAGCTTTATTTGAAATGGGATATTTATTCTGACAATGGAATAGAGACATCCACATATGCAGGTATTGTATAAGTAGGTATTTACTTAACTGATGTTCTTGATTTGATGTGGGTGTTTTCAAGGAGAAGGAGTGGTTGATCTGAGGCAATAACTCAGGCAGTTTGATTTCTCAGTTGTTCATAAAGGGAAATGTACTTTGTAGAAGTGAATTCCTAAGTATATGGCAAAAGAGGTTTTTAGTCTGAATCATTCCTTTGAGGGATTTTAAACATTTGCCTCCCACATGCTACAATAATGTTCTGAAAGTGACTTCGTTGTATGATCTGAGAAGCTGCATTCTGGTGGCTGATGGTTCATGAGAAATAAACACAATGGAGTGATCCCAGATCATATAAATTCAAGGTTTAACAGTAACAAGCAGGGAGGGGAGGGGGAAACCTGTGTGCAGCACCAGAGCAGAAGCATCCGTCCGGGAGTGTGGGTCTCTGCAGCATTACGCTGAGCACAGCACAGCACAGCCTCCTCTCCAGACCTCACATGGAGAGTACAAGTTTGCAGAAAAACAAATAGTTTTACAAGTATCTGCTCAGACATATTGCCAGCAAGCAAGAGCACTTTGGACATGCTCTGTGAGTGAAACTTTGCCTCTTAATGACTGCGAGCGTGGCCTCGGCTTTCTTCACTTCTCAATTTTTCTCCTGTGTTTATTTTAAGTAAGGGTGAATTTCACTCTCCTGTTTGCTCAGCTCCTCCTGGTACAACAAAACATTTAAGATACATGGGGCAGAGACTGAGAGAGCCTAGAGCAGAGCATCCCACAGTGGTGATGACACCTTTAACACCATGAGTGCAGCAGGTGCATGAAGATCTTCTTCTAGTTGCCCTTTAATTTGGGTGGATTTTGAACCCAGGGCCACACAGCGGTCCTTCTCTTCCCAGACCCAGTCACAGCTGCTCTTCTTTCCAGTGGAGGTGATTCTGTGGACTGGGTGCCATACACACATCAGGCAAGCTGGTAACCAAAGGGGTTTAGGAACAGGTATTGCTCCTTCCCCCCAGTCACAGTAATATTCATCCTTATTTTAGGAGGGATAAATGAGAATATGAGTTGTTTCCATTTTATTGAATTTTCAGTCCTCAGTCACCTTAAAGTACATAATAAATTGAGCTATAAACAACATATAGAAATTGTTCTGGCTACTTCTGCACTGAAGTGTGGCAGTTCCCCAGCAGTATACATCAGCTTGCTAGGACTGAGTCACCAAGGGAGCAAGGATTGCCACAGCACAACACAGGCAGAGTTCGCAAGGCTGGCAGCTGAGCTGGGATTAATACCTGCACTCGCACGATGGGGAGTATGAGGCTCTGAGTGACAGAAGGTTTCCAGAAGTACAGGTTTATTTCTTGTCTTATGACTGGTTGCTTTTCCCAGTTGCCTTTTGAGTGTGATGTTATTTTACGGTGTGGTACATCTGCCTCATATTTCAGACATGTCTCCCTGCAATGTCAAAGTCTTGACAAATGGCCTGTTTTAGCTGCATAAGTCTGCTGTAGACCATGGAGGAGACAGTGCAAGATTCCAGGTGTTGGAAGGCCAGCTGTCCTCCCCATATAACCCCTTGTGACAGGTAGCGATGATGGTGGGAAAAGGAGCCTTCATCTGCATTCCTGAGTAGGAATGGAGCCCCTCCAGCGTGGTGGAAATAATATAGTATACATCCTTTTGCAGTTGTACATTTACATAGAATAGTCTTGTAGGGCCCACTGACTTCAGTATGTCTTTTGGTAGCTTAGCACCTCTGAGGTTCCTTAGTCATGGGAATTATAAAATGAGCAGCAGTACTCACTAAAAATACTATTACCCAGTGAAGTCAGGGATTAAAAGAAGAAAAATGCACTTGTGAAGAAGTAAAGCAAAGAACAGAAGGAAGAATAAACATGAGGCTTTGCATGGGAAGGGAGGGAGCATGCCAGCAAAGTTCTGACCTTATCAGTTTTTTACTCTTTGCTTAGTAGCTGAGGATAGAAATGTTCTCCAGATGCAAGGAATCACTAGGTTGTTCCTTGACTTCTCAGCATTTCTCTCTCCTTAGAGGGAATATCATTAGAAATGGGATAGGTTCTTAGATTATCAGTCTGATTCCCCAAATTTTAAGTTATTTTTTGTAGTAGTGATTCTCAAGATCGGTTTATTTATACTACGTCTTCCATAGCTCATTCTGGAGAGTGGTTGCAGCCCTCATATTCTGAAGAAATACGGTTCATGTGAGGCCATAGGATTGCACCAATCTCAGAAAACTCATCAAGAGGAGGAGATCTGTGTCCCTAGAGCTTGCAGTTAAATACTGGACTCTGCAAGTTTCCAGCATGTGTGTGCATGCACGCTGAGTTTGCTGTGCTTTCTCAGATCCTTTACAGGTGTGTGCATACTGGCTGCTCATGACCTTGGAAAGTCAAGCCTTCAGGCAATAACAGGCAGTACTGAAAAAGAAAAAAAGGAAGGAAATAATGATTTGACAGTCTTGACAGCAACACATCCCCTTCGGATTTGTGTGGGGCTGAGATGATCTGTGTATGCTGGTGGTTAGAAATGCATTTATGTTTGGATGTGCATGTAGCTATATTAAATGTGCATGTATGTGATATCTATAATAAATATGCATTACACATATTCTACATGTGTAAGGAAATAGATGCCACACTTGGCAGTGGTTCAAAAAAAAGGTGGTAGTGAAATATTTCTGATCCGGATGAAGTGATTAAAGCTTTATCTGGCTGCTCACCAGCTCCTTGTAAATGCTGTTTTAAAATGTTACTGCAGAAGCATTGAGCCTGCATGAAGCGGGAGGCTCTTCCATGCCCTCTGAGCAGGAAAACAGAGAGCTTTGAAGCGTGTGGTCTGGGGAATATAGTTCAAGTTAATTTTCTGTGTAAGGAATCAGCTGCTGAGAATCTAAATTTTGTGGATAAACCCCACTAAAGAAGCGGAGAAAACAGAAGATGGCTGAACTGTTCAAGTGCCCTTCATTTCTACTTTGCTAAATTAATTACTCCTGCTTACTGGTTTTTTTAAACAAAGCCAGAAAAAGATACAAAGGGATTTGTGAAGTTAGGTATCCTTTACATAAAATTCAGTGTCTCAGATTCTCCAACTGTGGAGCAGAAAATTTGTATTTAGTAGAAATCCTTTCCACTTTGGCTATGTCTATATTGCTACCAGAAACTTTTAAGTCTCTAAATCCAGCATTAACATCATAACTGCACTGATTAAGAGCGTGACAAAACCTCTCTGGAAAGCTACTTGGGCAGCCAGCCTCCATTGAACTGTCGTGGTCATGGCCAGCTTGCTGGTGGTACCCCAACCATGTGGGTTAAAGCTTGCTCTGGTGGCTCAGTGAGGGCTGTGGTTTTCACTCACAAGTCCATCTATTCTTACCCAAGGAGGTCTCTCACCAGTTGACTTTCCCAAAGAAACACTACCAACTGCCTTGTACAGGAAATGTTATAACCTTGAATATTTAATAAGAAGGGATGATTTCTAAATTCTTCAGGCTGAAGCCAGATGATGCCCTTGGTCATGGGCCATTGGACCCGTTTTGTATTTTACAGTCGTCACATAAAGTCATTCTGTCTTTTTGGTGTGTTCTCCAGGTTTGTCTCTGCAAATATAAAAGTGCCTGAACACTCCTACACGGAGAGTCCCTCCTTTGTAGGCATTAAAGGTCAGTTGTAAATGTTCTGCAGGAGTAAGGCTGTGTTACAGGCCACTCCATCATGAACAGCTTGGTCTGTGTTTAAAAAGTGACAACTGAAGCTTTAGTGGAAGAAAACAACTCATTTCTGGGCATCTTCTGGTGAGAGAAACTGCTCAAAGTCACCTTATTTCTTTCACATTTCACCAGAATTGTTCTTTCATAGCCCTTGGCCATTATCAGTTATTCTGGGTAAATGACATTCCACATCTCTTCCAACCACCCCAAAAGATGAATCCCACTTTTGTTTTAATTTATATTCAATGGTATTTTTTTTTCTTCTTTGGCTGGGTATTTTGTCATTTATAAAAACATAGAGCCCTGGAGCAGGCCAGCATCCCTTGGAGACTCATCTTTCTAAATTTTCACAAACTCACTTCAGATATCAGTAAACTGCAATCCTTTCTTCCATGGGTATTTGCAAACATTAATGAACTAAGTCTCACAGTCAATCCCATATGCTTGAGACATCTTAGCCTTTAAGTGGCTAGACATCTGAGCTACCAATGGATTTAAGTAAAACAGTTGGATGTGTAATCCTGGTTTGCTGTCACTTCCATGTGTCTTGTCTGCAGAACTCCATCTCTCTTAATCTCTTTTCAGATGGGAAAAGATATTTTGTCCAGCAGCCTAAGGGAAATGCAAGCATCCTGGTGGAAAACAAGCTGTTTCAAAACCCTGGCTGCAAGCTATCCACATATCATCCTTGTCAGCCAGGCTGCACATGCACAGTTACAGGGAATAAAATAGAGAGGACCTTATGTTCCTATTCAGAAAGGTCTCTACCCATTCACCTACACCAAAGGATCATTGTCAGCTGCCAGTATTAATTTGTTCTCCTATGTAGTTTTCCAGCCAAAGGAGGGTAAAAATAAGTCTAATGCTATCCAGCAGGAACACTTGCAATGCAAATGCTAGCCCATATATTACAAAGCATTAATGCGACCCACTTCTAGATTACTTGGGGTAATTTCCGATTTTATTTATTCCTCCTTTTCTTTAATTCACTTCTGGGAAGAGAAGATGAAATATCAGTATGGGGAATATCAAATATGAGAAACAAAGACCACTTTTATTTTGAGACTGTGCTTCCTTTGCAATAGCAGTTTATTTAAAGAGGAGCCTAGAATAATCCAGTTTAAGCAAAGCAAAGAGCTCTACTGAAGCCAAACTGTGTGTGGGTGTGCTCTTGTCAGGGCTCCGAGAAGAGGAGGGCAGGAAAAGCTGTTAGTCAGACCTCAGATATTGCAGGAGATGTTGGTTGTTCAGTAGGTGGCATTTTTCCTTGGCATACCAGTACAGAGCCACTACTCCAGTGTAGTGGAAGAGGGTGCATCCCATTGGGATAATCCTTAGATAACCTGAGGTCCTGCTCTTTTGTTGTTGTAAAAGAAAATCCCAAGGACACATGGCTGGAAGAGGTGTCCACTGCAAGGGCCTAGGAGGTGGGTTAGAAATGAGTCTCTGTTCCTCTGCCTTTTCTTGTCATTCCACCTTGTGCTGTATTTGCAGCAGGTCCCCAGGCTGGGGTCTGGTGGTGTCACTTTGTGCCACCTGCATGGGATTGTGTTGTATGGTGGTGGTGGTCCCACCTCATACCATTTGGACCCAGGCTTGAAGCCACAACAGTCTTCAAGCATAGTTCCCTGTGGGGAAGTATGGGTCATAGCTTATCACAACGTTTGCAGAGAATTACCCGCATGCTCAGTTTTCTCACAGTGAATAGTCTCTTGATGCTATGGGCTTCTCAGAGTTCAGAAAGTCAGGCATAAGTATAAATCTTTGCATTATCTCAGCTTACTTTTATAATCTGTTTAAATAATGGAGTTTTTTTCTCAGTATATTGCTCTTTAAAAGTTCTATGGCAACAGCATAGCTAAGAATATGTTAAATAAAAGTAATTTAGGCATTAGAGGCAGGTGATTATGTTCCTTAGAAAAAGAATCAAATAAATTGATGATTAGCTCTTGAAACAGCAGGTGAGACTAACAAAGAGGATAACATGCAATTCTGTTGCCACTGGTGGATTTGAATGTGTAAGAATCATCTTTCTTTGTTATATATCAGTAGATTTGATTTTTAATTATTTGGCTTGGAGATAATAAATGATTGTATGTTATTTATAGAAAACTGCATATTCCCAAGTTCTGCACTGTGAAATCTGTATCTGTACTGGTTTGCAGTGAGCAACAGCACACTGATGATTAATTATATACAGAAATATTAATTAAATTTCATATGAGGATAAATAAATTAGAACTGAACATAGCATTGTTTTTTAAATTAAAAAATGTGTAGTTAGATATTTATTTCCTAGATCTATGAGAATTACTGTAGACAATAAAGAGGGCATGAAAACTTGGAGCCTGTATAGATATTGATTGGTATGTTCAGGGTAGATTTCAGATATTTACCCTCCGCTCCCCCTCTCCAAGGAGAGCCTCCCCGGTCAATTCTTTCCATCGATTTTGAGACTGCCTGCTCAAGAAGCTGAAAATGTTGATGCTGGTGGGGAAAGTACAAGAACAGCAATTGATGGCAAATACATTTTATGATACTCTGCTTCCATATTTTAAAGAGGAAAATTTATTAATGGCAGCAGGTCTCCGATTTTCCCTTTTAAACATATCAATCAAACTGATAGTGATTTGCAAACTCCCGGACATTTTCATTCTCCCTGAAGTGACCCCTTTTTTGTTTTCTCTCTCCCCACAGACAGTGAAATCATTCCTCCCGACTGCCTGCGGCCCCGCTCCTTCACAGCCATCCGTCGACCCTCTCTGCGGCGGGACACAGAGGACACGCGCCTCTCGGTCAGCCTGTGTGACCTCAACCTGCAAGAGGAGACCTTCCACGTGACAGCTACCACGTGTCCCATCCCGCAGAACTCCCTCAACTCCCAGCACTCCCACCTCCTCCCCTCCCAGCTGGAGAGCGACCTCCGCTTCCACCACCTCCGGGGACCCCATGTCAAAATCCTTGATGACCAAACCGTGGCCCGCCTGGAGCATGCCCGGGAGGAGAGGACTTTGGTTTTCACCAGCAGACCCCTTCGGATCAACGAAACCATTTTTGTCAAAATCAACAAGTCCAACGCTGTGCGCACAGGGACGCTGGCCTACGGGGTGACGTCCTGTGACCCCAGCACCTTGCGCCCCAGCGACCTCCCCTATAACCCTGAGTCCTTGGTCGACCGAAAGGAGTTCTGGGCCATCTGCCGAGTTGTGGTGCCTCTCCAGAGCGGAGACATCCTGGGATTTATGGTGAATTTGGATGGTGAGCTGCACTTGAGTCACAATGGTGCTGGCACTGGCATGCAGGTCTGCGTGGACTGTTCCCAGCCCCTCTGGATGTTCTTCGTTTTACACGGCGCGGTCATGCAAATTCGATTGTTGGGTATGTTGGACCCCCTTTTTCCAAACCTCATGCACAAGAAAGCAAGGGGGGGATACATCACAAGGGAAGGGTGGAGGGAACGAATGGCTCCCTCCCTGCTCTCGGATCAGGTACAAATTTTGTTTTTATAAAAGGAAAAAAAAATATACACAAACGCACATACATAACACATGGATATGAGTTACAAGACTTACCTCGTTGCACTTTTCTAACATCCTTCACTTGATGGTCTCAAAGCTCTTTTCAGGTAGTGAATTAAGCCTCAGAGACCTCCATTAAAGTACAGAGGAGTCACAACTGACCTAGGAAAAGCAAGGAAAGGAGAGGAGAGGTGCTTTAAGCTGTGCTAATGTAGGGCATAGCCAACAGGAAAAATGACATCTGATGCCCTTTTCTGCATGTTAGCTATCTGGCATGACCGACTCCCAAAAAGAGCGGTTCCCTTGCTTTCCCCAGGCTCATATGTGAGAGGCAGGCTAGCAAGCAGAGAGGAAGCCCTGTGCTTCATGATCCTGGCGGTGCACAGACCATGGCACTGACCAGCTCAACAGGAGAGGGGTTTCCTTGTCCTCCAGCCTATTTAAGGCAGTGTAGCTCGTACAGGTTGATGGACCTCTGAAGAGCTGGCCTCTTTCTCTTGGTATTTTTGCTCTGTTTTTAAGCTCTGTTAACTGAAGTGCTTCATTTAAATGCTGAAAGTCATGTTTTGAAGGTGTGGAGGGGAAAGCCTTGAAATAGCATTTGCTCAGGATCAAATTTACTTCTTCTCTGTGTGTGTGTATTGGACACAAGTGTAGGATGTGTTTGGCCGTGAATTTGGACCATATCATGTTTCTGCTGGTGTCAGTGTCAGAAAGTAAATGATCGATTCTGAGAATATGATGTAATTCCTGGTACTCCTCTAACTGGAGATGATTTAAAAATGCTCCTTTCTTGTTTATACTGTTATATTCATATAACTTTAAATATACTTATATTCCTTTTTGCTTCAAATCCTCACTATTAAAATGCCCCTCTTACCCAACAGGAAAAAAAAAGCAAACCCAAAAGCCAACCAACACCTCCTTTTTTAGGATTTATAGACAGTCTTTGAAGATAAATTGTGGTGAACACACACATGTCTGCAGGGTCCAGTTCACCTTAATCACAGTATGAAGTGCCCTATATAATTTGCTTAAAGTTGACCATAGGCCTATGCTGTGAGTGTTTTGTGCTGTTAAAGGATCACAGATGACAAATGTAATACTGCAATTTATTTCCAGGAGCCCAAGACTCAATCCCTGATAATTCAGCCTGATTACATTTGTTGTGGGTACTGCACATAATCCGTGGCTAGCTCTGCTCTCCACCAACATGTCATTGTGATAATAGTAGGTGAAGCCAAACAGATCCCAGTAAAGTAGGAGATTAAATGCTCCTGTATATGTTAGAAGGAAAACATCCTCTGGTCATTGAGCTGCTGGTAAAACTAAGTCATCAACCAGTGCTTCCTTTCATATGAGATCATTAATTCTGGCAGTTTTGCACAGAGCAAATAGCCTGCTTGCAATGGGTCCTGAAACAAGGCAGCAAGGATGTGTCTCACCAGAGGGACAGAATCATGTCCTCATACAGAATTCAACAGAGCACAAACTTAAACACAGACCTCCTGCATCCTGGGCAAACCTCCTATTGCCCATACCCTGTCTATGTCCTCCCTAACTGCTCACAAGTTCAGCCCAAATCAGTACGCTCCCAGTGCATGTTCTAGATAAATCTGCATTTGGATCTATGAAATGAAATCTGCTGAGTTGGAAAACTCCTCACTGCCTGTATTTGTGACCACATAACAGAGTTTCCAGGACTCATTCATTGGAAGAGAAGCTGAAAATTGGCTATTGTTCTTAAGTGAGATGTAAGTGGAAAGAACCAGACTTGCTGACCTTGCCTCTCTCAAGGAAAGTGTAGGACCCCGCTGAGTGTACAGCTTTATCCACATCAGCTTGGGCAGCAAGCTGCTATCTCCCAGTTAAAAGGTACAAAATTGGAGCTTGCCTATAATCTTTACAGGTATTAAAGTAAAAATAGAGCTTTTCAGACCTATGTTTCCAGTATAACAATGCTGGGAGCAGTACAGTCCCAGTATCAGTATAGTAAACTGCCCAGAGAAGAGCACTGATGCTGTCCCAACACTGCACATCTCTGCAACTGCAGTAATTATATGGATCAGCAATATCCCAACAGAAGGCAAAGAAAATAATGAACTCCCATCTCTAGCTTTTGCAATGTTATTAGGGAGGTGATGTGCACTGTTTGTACTGCAGTAGAACAGATTATGGTGCTTGCCATAATATCTGTCATTATAATATTAGAAAATGCAAGAAGACTATAAAGTGTTCATCTTTCTAATGACAAGCTCCATCTTCAGAATGCAAACAAGAGTAATTTTGTGTGATCTGTCTTTTGTAGTTAGAGTTTTATATCACAGGAGAAGACATGTTTATAGTCATCTTTTTCTAGTTTTAATAGAAAAAGTGAAGTTCCATATCCTTGAAAAAAAATGGGACACAAATAGTGCAAGAGGCATAATTGTACCAAAGCTATCTTAAATAGCAGATGTCATTCTATTTCTGGGGGCATATCATTATTAGATTAATCAAAGCAATGTTATGCAGTGTTAAAGGAACATCAGTACTACAGCAGACTATAAAATTAAATTAAAGTTGCTGGTTTTGCTGCGTCTTCAACTTTTCTGTTTTGTTTGGAGGATGAAGAAGGTGGAGAGCAGCAAGGACACTCTTGCACCTAGAGAAGGTTTATTTTTGACTCAGTGAACAAGATGGCTCAGGGTATTGATCACTGGATACTACATTTCATGCCTTGAGATTAGTTATTTGGTCCTGACCCAGAGCAGGACCAAGCTCAGGTCTCTCCTGGCTTGTGGCTTTACCATAGAAACTGACATTTGCTGCTGCAGTTATTCCACAGTGTTGGGGATACAACATTATTTCCTAACCTAAATATCAGGGGAGGCCATCTCTACCCAGGCTGATGGTCTTAGAGAACTCTTTATGAGAGGAGGGCAGTGTAGTGTTGGTTTGATCGTAAAGAATTCTGACTTCTGTTTCCATCTTATCAATCTGGCATCATATACTGGCAATATATTTGCTGTAGGAGAAATAAAAAAGCAGAAAATAAAGATGAGGTTGGAACCACTTTTTTTCTTTATGCCACTCCAGCAAAAGGGAAAATAAATTAAACCCAAGCACCACTATAGCATGGTGAGAGGCCACAGTCATCTGTAGTGGGAGGTGGAAGGATGTCAGTTTGTTGCAAAGAAAAGGTTAAAAGGCAACTTGGTCAGCGTGGATGGAAGATAAATGAAAGAGGAGGGCACTTTAATGTAGCTGATAATAGCATAAAAAGTATCAAGCTGCTGGAAAATGAAGGGACACAAATTTAAATTAAACATAAGTGAGGGTGATTAACTACAGGAACCAGCTATTGAGGGAGGCAATAGATCTTTTTGTCAGGTTTGGAAGCCCTTCTAAATATTTTGTATGTAAAGTGCTGGTCTTAATTCAGAAATTCTGTGGGTTATGCACATAAAGACAACCAAACAGAAACCCAGATCATTAGGCATGTAGAAATGAAACAGTCTTTGCATATTCTTTAGGAATTCTGTTAGTTCAGGCTTGGGTGTTGGGTTTTTTTTTTCAGGCATCATTCCTGTACGTTCGACAAAACCAGCCTATTAAATTTGATTTACTGCTTTCAGCTTTTGCTGGTACACATTTCAGCTCATACAGTTTTATTGACAACTCTGAAAGGTTGAAATGAGCCAGTCTGGATACATTGGTCTGGTTTTGGTGGTGTAATTAATTTATGAAGTTAAACTGATTGACCCCATAACGTTTAAAATGTATGACATGTCTGGAGGAGCTATCACAGCAATAAGTTTATATATTTAGTATTTGGGGATATTTTTTAATTTTCTTTTGTCTCAGAGTGAATCACCAATGTGTAAAACATCTTCCTTCATCTCCTTTATTTTGGTTTAGGGTTTTTTTTTGGTGTGGTTTCCCTTGTGAATTTCATCCTTTCCAGTAATATTGAAGTTTTCTTTTGAGCAATGAAGTAACATGTTCCAACAGTCTTACTAATGAAGCTGAGTTGCTAGTTTATCTGTGTCCTTTCTATCCATGCACTTCAGTAACTCCAGCCCCACCAGAACAGCTGCATGGTATTCCAGCTCTCTGGATGTACCCTAATGCTGGCTAAGAGCCAAAAGCCAAGAGCCAGCATTAGGCCTGAAAAAAACAGCCCGAGCTAGCATTTGGTGTGGGTAAGTCTGTGTTCACATCCATGCTGGATAAATGCAGAGTGTGTGGGCTAAACAATCCTGCCTCCTTTGCCGTGGGCATTGAGTTGGGACTCCTACTTAGCTGCCCATTGCAAAATATGTAGAAATCAGTTGTTGCTGAGGTTTCCATTCTTCTTTCAGACTTTCTTTAAATTGGTCAATGGGCTCAAAACTGGGGGTGGGGAGAAAGAGCTGACCAGGGACTGGCAGACAGAACAACTATGAATCCTTGGTTCCTTGAGATTTCTGACAACAGCAGTTGGCAAAGGACCAAACTGGGAGTTAGTTCAGCAGAATACTGTGGGACAAAAGGTGCTGGCAAAGGGCTTTTTAAGTCAACAGTGAAATTTGATCTGAAGTGGCCTCAGTGCTAGTGTGTAGAGGCAAACTGCAGTCAATCCCATTGCAGGCAGGCTTACTCCAAGCTGTGCCCATTAGGACTCTCACTGGTGGTTGAGCTTAGCAGCCCTGGTAGTGCTGTCCATATTGCAACAGAGCCCTTATCCTGAGGAACCAACTGGAAAGAGTTGCAGTTTCATGCGTGAACAGATTAGTGTCTTGCTTAGGTGACACAGAGCAAAGGTTTAACCACGGGAAATTACTTTGCCTCCTGTGACGTTCATCACACTGCCCTGTTTGTCTGGTTTTCTTTGACTTTAGCTCCATCGCAGGTGAGTGACGAGCTCTCCATGGACCACTAGTGATCCACAGGCCATGTCTGAGCCTTGAAGACCACCGTCTTCTTTCTAACCAGGATTATTCCTCCGCATCCCAGGATTCCTCACTTACCTTGCTGATGCAGTTCCTGCAACTACTGTCTCCAGATTATCTCCAGGGGACATGTTCTCTTTTTCTCTGGCCTCTGCTGCGCACTTGTCTGGCCTGATCCTCCTAAGAATCTGTAGGGCTTCTGGGGAGCTGACCCCATCTTATCCCCTCTCTTCCCAGGCTTTTGTCCCTTCCTATGTAAACAATTATCTTAGCCTGTGGTTGCTCCTTGACTGTCCCAGGACTCCAGCAACCCATGGCAGAGTAGCTGTCCCTTCCAAAAACCTTCTCCACTTTGGGTGCAGTTATATACTTACCTTGCACACGCAATTACTGCAGCAAGCATGCAAAATATTTAAATGATTATTGGTATGCACAGTTATACACACTGCCCATGGCACAGACAGTAGGTACAGTTTGTAGAAAAGTATCCCACACAGGCAGGGAGATCTTGGTTCTCCAGCTCTGAATTTGTAAGCCTCTCCTGTTTGAGAGAAGATAGTTCTTTGCAGTAGTAAATCACACACCCTCATCTGTGATCTCAGAGGTGGCCAGTACTTTACCCATTTGGGAACTTGATACTTCTCCATCTTGGTTCATCCCCGTGATGTGGAAATTGCTGAGTTAAACACAGCACAAGAGAAGCCTGGTAAATGCATAACACTGTTGCACAGAAATGCATGTAATCAATCTCTTCTTTTAACATGCATTCAATTAGAAGTGCCCCAGAGTTGTATCATCCATGCTTTTTCTAATTTATTTTGGAAACATTTCCCACTTGTATGGAGAATGGCCTCATTAAGCTGATTGGGATCTAACAGGCCTGTGTTGTGTGGCACTTAACTGCCTGGAGTTCCTATGCACTGCAGAGTATCTGGTATTTTATGGTATTAGAGACTGGGGGAAGGAAAAGAGTTAATATTCACTGCCTCTTGGAAAGAAATCCAGTTGTATTAATTGACGCCTCTTGATAAACCCTCCTATCATGCATGGGTTTATCTTTCATTGCAAGTGAAGCACGCATTACTGATGTTAAGTTGTAAGAGCTGCACAAGAGCATTACAGTGTCCGTAGCTTCTGGGCTTGATTCTAGCACTGCACAGGGCTCTTCATTCACATCCTGTTTTATATTCATTGTTTTAAATGAGATTTAGCACAAAGAGAAGCTGTTGTGTTAGAGAGGCCAAGTTGCTTTATAACTCGTGCCTTGGAAAACTGCATGGTCACAGAGAGTTGGATGCAGTCAAATCCTTGTCCCTTGTGGTCAGTGTCAGCAATGTCAGAGCTAATACCTGCTCATGACACCTTTGTACCATCCCTCTAAAGATCTCATCACACGTGACATAATTAACCCACACTTGCCACGGGTAAGTCAGTGAGCATTAGCCTGTGTACTGAGATATCAACCAGCATCTGGGTAAAGGCTGGGTCAAGCAAGTGGACTTCCTCTAAGTGACAGCCACAGGGCTTGCAAATGTCTCGTCCTCTGCACGCTCTCCTCCACAAGAGTGGAAATTATCATCATCACTAGGATAATAAACTATCCCTGGCTGCAGTGAGATGTTAATAGTAAGTGATGTATACATCTCCCTTATCTCATAACAACTTTGTCTGCCTACAGTGAATATACAGGATATGGGATCATATACCAGCCTCTCTGAATTGCAACTTGTCTGTCAGGACAGATAAAATCTGCCTATTCTTTGAACTAACACTGCCATGAGTTAGTTATTCTGGCTACTGTTAGAATGACATAGCAGACTAAACTCTTCTTTTCCTTCTTTGTTAGATGCCTTTTCATCCAGCAGAGTGGCCCGTAGAAATTCAGAGCAATGCTGGCCAAGACAAGTGAAAGTATTTGTTTCCTGTATGCATCTACCACCCTATATATACATGTCACTCCTGGAGAAGCACAGAGCTTGGAGGTGCTGGGTTAGGCAGCCATTTTCCTTTAGCTCACAGAACTACTTTTGCTGTGGTCTCCCAAATTCTCTGAGCCAAATGGCCTTTTTGAGATGGATCTGGAAAAGGTGCTGTTTATGAACAGAAACATTTTTGGTCAGGGTAATTAATACCTGTGATCTTTTAGAGGGCTTTTTGTTTTGTTTTTCTTAAACAAAAGTTCCAACTCTCATTTTTCATGTGGTTCAGCTACTGTCATGGTTTAACCCCAGCCAGCAACTAGGTACCATGCAGCTGCTCACTCACTCCCCCCNACAATAATAAAATGACAATAGTAAAATGACAATAATAAAAGAATTGGAATATACAAAATAAGTGATGCACAATGCAATTGCTCACCACTCACTGACTGATACCCAATTAGTCCCCGAGCAGCGATCTGCCCCACCGCGCCGGCCAACTCTCTCCCAGTTTATATACTGGGTATATGGAATACCCCTTTGGCCAGTTTGGGTCAGCTGTCCTGGCTGTGTCCCTTCCCAGCTTCTTGTGCCCCTCCAGCCTTCTTGCTGGCTGGGCATCAGAAGCTGAAAAATCCTTGACTTAGTCTAAACACTACTTAGCAATAACTGAAAACATCAGTGTGTTATCAACATTATTCTCATATCTAGCTCAAAACCATAGCACTATACCAGCTACTATGAAGACAATTAACTCTATCCCAGCTGAAACCAGGACAGAGGTGGAGCCCCATTAGAGGCTCTTTCACTTCAGTTCAGCTAGATGTTCATTGCATGGTGTCCATGCCCTCAGGATTTTGCAGGATGAAGTGCTGAGTAACTGCTGAACTTCACCCTGTAAGTTTACTGTGTGTTCTTCGCTTTCAGACAGTGCATTGGGCTTGGGCTGTGAGTTGCTGAATCAAAAACTTCTGTGGTGTCTGGAGCTTCCAGGTTTCTCCTGCTTAGCTGGAGTGTGCATATAACTGCTGGAGAGTAATAGATGTGCTGGTGCCCTGCTGCCCTTCTGGACACAGCAGACAGCAATGCTCCAGTGAAGCCATAAAGTACACTGCTTTTCTGCTCCACATGAAAGTCTGAACTGTTGTTCTCCATGTGGTTTGGATCTAGCTTTTACTTCCCTGAACAGTGGTTGTCTGACACCCATCTGCAAACACAGGCCTTATGGGTTTGCATGCAAAATCTGCCAGGCTGCTTTTTGACCTATTTCCGGACATTTCTGTAGCATAATGCAAAATCCTTTATGTTTTCATGGGCTCGCAAAGAGCAAAATGTAATATTGTTCTATTCAGAACAGTTTTTAAATCCTCCAGGAAATACTTGAATGCAAAAAACCCCATGGATCATCAACTGATGTCGGTCACCTGAGAGGCAGAGATGAGCTGCAGCACAGAGGCTGGGCTCTGAGGGCATGGTTGGCCAAAAAAACATTGAGCCCAAGGGGAAGGAAGCTCTGGTTTCTGGTCAATGTAGTATTGTTCCCATCACCGTGGGAACATAACAAATGGCTGTGTAAATACATGTATTTTATAGCATTCAGAAGTGATGGATATGCTTACATCCTTCCTTAACATCATTGTTGATTTTTAACTACCATGTACCCAGGCAGCAATAGGTGCTTTGTTCCTTTGTTTTAGCATGATGGATTCAAAATTGTTGGGCAAGACCTGAGTGGCCCTGGGGGACAGAATAGCTCCCCTGCAGCCTTGGCTGGACGCAAGAAAATGTGATAATGTGTGGAAAAGTATATGGCTGCTCGTCGTTTTAGCATTGAGACTATCTTGCTGAAACCGTGTTTGGTATTGGCAGCTCTCTCTACATCTGGTGGAACATTTGCGTTAGTGGAAACCATTTACTGAAATAAAACGTGGAAGGGTTTAGCTCTTGCAAAGCTTGTCTTGGTAAGACCCACCTTTTGGTGGATGTATCACTCATGGAATTCCAGGGTTTCTGGTGTCAGCGTCAAGGGAGAGGTGTTAGTCTGGCATCTGCCTGGGGAACATCCAAAGACAGAAACTGTGTCTTTCTGGAAGAAGGCAGAGGAAAGAACCCAGGAGATCTCAGTACACTGTGTCTTGCCACTAGATTGCAAAGTCAGGAGACTAGAATTGTAGAATAATGGTTTGGGTTGGAAGGGACCTTAAAGATCATCTAGTTCCAACCCCCCCCTGCCATGAGCAGGGACACCTTCCACTAGACCAGGTTGCTCAAAGCCCCATCCAACCTGGCCTTGAACACTTCCATGAATGGGGCATCCACAACCTCTCTGGGAAACCTGTTCCAGTGCCTCACCACCCTCACAGTAAAGAATTTTTTCCCAATATCTAACCTAAATCTACCCTCTTTCAGTTTAAAGCCATTACCCCTTGTCCTATCACTACGCTCCCTGTTAAAAAGTCTTTCCTGTAGGCCCCCTTTAATTATTGGAAGGCCATGATAAGGTCTCCCTTATAGCCTTCTCTTCTCCAGGCTGAACAATCCCAACTCTCTCAGCCTGTCCTCATAGGGGAGAGGTGCTCCAGCCCCCTGATCATCTTCGTGGCCCTCCTCTGGATCCACTCAAGCATGTCCATACACATTTAGTGTACTGTTCTAGGTTACCCACTGAATCTTCAATATTGGTTTTTGTTCTTGTAATATGCAAAAGAGCTGTGTAATTCTACCAGACTGCATGCTCTAATAGTTAAAAGTATATCTCTACCCTTTTCTGAAATGGGTGGATGAACAGATTAAAAAATAAAGTGGGAAAATTCTACACAAGCTACATCCATGAGCAGGAAAAAAAAAAAAAAANGAAGAAAAAAAAAAAAAAAAAAAGACTTATATAGAAGATTTTTCAGTAAAAAAAGTAAGGTCCAAAATTGAGGTCCCAGTCCTACCAGTCTTGCACATGGTTATTTATCAAGGGTGTTCACATTCTAGTGGTCACTATAAAGCCGAAGATCTGTAGCAGATTAGATTATGCAAAGATATGACTCTTAGAGGGTTAAGTTGCTCTAGTATCCAGTCCCAGTAACATCACGGCCCACTCACACTGCAGGAGCTTATGTGTTATGGGACAGACCTCCTTAGGCAGATGTTCATATGAGCTCAGTACCCACAATTGTGCCAGATTTTTGAAAGAACCTTGATCCTATTTAGATAACAAAATCAATGCCCCTGATACAATGAGAGTGTTAAATGTGAGAATGGATATTGAGCAGTTTTTGAGATAGGGGAATTATTTTAGCTGACAGGCTTAAAGATCTGGCTCCTAACAAAGCGAAATCAAGTTGAGAGTTTTGAAAGGCATCTAAATGATTATGACTGTCAGGTGCCCAATGTTCACTGGACTAAAATGTATAAGAAGTGCACAGCACTCTTGAGCACCCTTAAATATGCCAGTTGAAGGCTGCAGCCGGATTTCAGCAGCTGTTCTAATCTTTTCCACTGTGTGCTGGAAGCTCTGGGACCTGTGGATGGATGGATGGAACAACAATGAAAATCTGTGATTACTATTGGTAATTACCTGATCTTTAT
This sequence comes from Pandion haliaetus, assembly GCA_013401275.1. NCBI lineage: Eukaryota > Metazoa > Chordata > Aves > Accipitriformes > Pandionidae > Pandion > Pandion haliaetus. The sequence continues at coordinate 339,465 of VYZV01002412.1, read as the reverse complement.
TAGCTGTCCTATTTAAAAGAAGGGGCTGTCTGCGTTCCACATGATACTCAGCATATGGGCAAGTCAGTGTGTTGCATAAGACTTTATCTTCCTTGGAAACTATGGCAGGAGGCTCCCATGTTTTGTCTTTCAGGTACAATGTTTAGTTAAGATCCTGGTGTAGTCCTTAAGATGGGTATGAGTAAGGAAAGCCCATTTAAAAAGGTGAAGATGATCAAACTATGTGAATTGGGCAGTAGTGGTCGTTTGCTGACAGCACGCTGTAAGCGAGGAAAGACAAAGTTTTTGGATGGGTCCAAAGGGAAAAAAAGGATAGCTCTGGAGGGCAGACCGAGTGGTTATGGATTATTTTTATAATGCTTGTGAAATAGTCATTAAGAGCCTAGACAGGTAATGCAAATAGCAGAAGGTGAGTGAAACATCTGAGGTGATGTTTGGCATTGCCAGAAAGCATTCTGGGGGCAGAAATCATGATATTCATTCCTGTTTGCAGCCAGCAAACACTGGATATTGCTCATTTGTTTCTTTTCTACCTTGAAAGCAAAGTCTCCAGATTATGCAGTACTGCATTTCCACTTCAAAGCAGCAGACATTTTCAGCCTGTGGAGCCTGGTTTCTGCAAGACTTCCACAAAAACAGTCCCAGTGCTCTGACAGAAACATTGTGCTTGCAGGCCTTTTGGGTTAAGATCTGAAAAAGTGCAATGGGACTATAAAATGTTGAATTTAATTATGAGAGGGAAAGGGATAAGAGAGGGAGAAAGAGATTTAGTAAAATGGGTTGAGTCTTGCTTTTGTCTCCTTTTGAACATGAACACTCCTCCCCATACTGAGACAGTATGAGGAATGCCCTGATCAAATCCCAAGAAGTTACTGGGTACCTTTCACTGGCTGATGGATGTTTTTCATAATCCAATGGAGTTCAGCCTGTTGTCATTATCTGAGTCCCAGGAATGGCCCTGCCCCTCTATCACCTCTCTCTGGAGATATCACCTCTATCTCTGGAATAGATACCAGATTAAGAAATGTGTTATGAACACCTTAAACTGCCAGTTTCCCAACCTTCAGTGTTCCAAAGTCAACAGTAATAAGGAAGCAACGTGCTCTTTGGCATTACTCTACTTTTCTCTCCATCTCAGCTGTAGTTTGAATCTGGGAGTATTAATATACTGCTTGTTAGCAATGGGTTGGGAATAGCTGCGGAACAGATTCATGGCAGCTACTGCCTGCTCTGGGCCACAGAGATGCCCTGGGGATTTACTTGCATCATAGCAAATACCCATAAGCATATTCAGAAGGAGAATGCAGACAGAACATTTCTCTTCCCACCTGGTTTTGTTGCTGTGGTTGTTTTCTGGTTCTTTCTCTAGGGCCTATGCAGTAATAAGCAGGTCAACGTAATCATGTTGTTATGAGAAAGAAATGTATTCTGTATTTTTAGGGAGTATTGACTTTGTATCTGGCCTTCTTGCCAACGTAAATCCTTCAGTGGTACAGCTTTCCCCAGACAACTGCCATTAAGAGAGATGCTTAAAAGTTGGGACAGCCTCAGGCGATATCCCCTGGGAGTGGATTGCAATGTTCTGGGAAACCACCCTGTTCACCACAATAGACACAGGGAGCCAAAAGCATCTCTGACAGCCACAGCTGCTGTATTTTGGCCACAGTTAGGACACTCTATAAAAGGGCAATTATGGAAACAGATAACTACTCTCATAAAAATCTTAAATGCTGGATAGCATCCCAAGAGACTACCTACTTTAAAGAGCTCTAATGATGGAGATGCCATAGTCTCTCTAGGAAGCCTGATTGCTTTACAGTGCTTCACTTTCTACATAATGTCTGACTGAATACCTTGGGAGTCTGAATCCATGATTTCGTGCCTTATCCAGAAGTTTCACGAAGAACAGATTGTTTCTTCTCTTCTTTTAGCAGTCTGTGAAAAATGCTGCCATCTAAAAATCGTAGAATCATACAATATTTTAGGTGAGAAGGGACCCCTGGGAATTAATTATCTAATCCAACCTCCTGCTCAAAGCAGGGCTAACTTCCAAGTTAGTACAAGACCATGTCCAGTCAAGTTTTGAGTATTTCCAGGGACAAAGATACCACAGTGCCTCCAGGCTCCTGCTCCAGTCCCTAACCAGCCTCATATGACCCTGAATTGGTGCAACCTTTTCATAACAGGACAGCATTGATTTATGATCAGCTGGTGACCTCCAGCAATCCCCAGGCCTTTTTCTGTAGGACAGCTGTATTTCTAATTGAATGGACTAATTCCCTGTCCTGTGTTTGGGTAGCTGATTATCTCTGCTCAAGTGCTGCATTTTGCATTTGATCGTATTGAATACCATCCCATTTATTTCTGATCCTATTTCCAGTTTGGCGAGATCATTCTGAATTACAAACCTTTAGCTTACTAGCAGCCTTTCCTGGCATGGTGTCTGTACATTCCATGGTAATGCTCTCTTCTACTGAAAATATAATACTCTTTTTCCTTTTGTGGGTGGATGTATAGGTTCATTTGTTTGCACCTCTCCCAGAGTGATGACAGAAGTGCGGAGAAAGAGTCAATCTGCATTGGATTCTGCTAATAATTGGACTTTGCAAAGATAAAACAGCAAGCAGAATTGATTCAAAATCCACTTAAAGGTGATTCTGGTGTGTTCAGCATATTTGAGAACAAGCATGAGACAAATTAGCAGCAGAAACAATTTATCTGGGGCTTTCAGAGAGTGGAAGAATGTTTAAATTTATTTATTTAGAATTATTTAATTTTTTAAAATCATGGTTTGAAAGCTAGCTCTTGGTGGGAGCTCTGTGCACACAATGAGCGTGTTTGGCCTTGAGCACATGTATCTGGTTTTAGTTAAGCCAAGCTGGCCACACTCATTCCACCCTGCACATGATCTCATTCCATGCTGTCATGGTATCTGCACACTATCCAGCAATATATTAACAGCGTGAGTAACGTGTCTTATGTTGATTATTCTGTCACCAAGGGAGAAGTGTGTCTTGTCTGGTAGGGAACTCAGATGTTTTTAACAAAACTCTATACTTACGCTGGAGAAAAGTCAAGAGCTGTGCCTTGTGTTAGGAGAAAGAATTGGGAAGGTGTGTGCTGGCCCTTGGGTCTTGGGTAAGGCCATTTTGGGACTCAGACCAGCTACAACCAGAGAAGGTTGCGGCACCTGCACTGACGAGCTCTCCTTGCACTGCTGAAAGGCTGTTTGCATTGCTGCCAGCATGCTTCATCAGTTCATACTCTGTGACACTTGGGGCACCTCCAAATTCTATTAGTCCACGAAGATGCTCCTAGTAGTCTTTATTTTGCATTTAATGATATTACCAAGTTGGTGTTAGAAATGCAATGTGCTCTGTGTCAGCTGAATGGAAGAAATGTCTGCAGGGCTGCAGGCTGCAGGGAGCAGAGGGAAGGCTTGAAAAACTCGTTCAGCTGCTCAGTGTTCATATTTGTTTTGTGTGCAGTGAACCAGCTGAAATCTGTGCCCCTGCTGGGCCTGTTTACAGTGTGTGTTACCCCACAGGGCAAGTTTTCTGCTACGGTCATCTGTCAGATTGGAGGGGATGGGCCATTGCTAGTGGCTGTCATTAGAGGCTGCATCATTCTCTTTGCATATTTACTGAGCTAAACTCCAGCCTCGGCTCCCATCTGTGTGATAAAGGAGATGCCTCTCTACAGCGTCTCAAGTGTGAGAGCCCCAAAGCCCTTTATAGAGGCTAGTTCAACTTCAGTTGTGCCTGGGAGCAAAGCACTCCTCATTTGAAGAGGGGTAAAACTGAGGGACTGAAGGGTGAAGTTAATTGCTTCTTCCGTACACAGTCCTCAGAACACATTTTGATGCAAACATGATGTCCCCTCTGTCCCTTTGCTACACTTAAACTGCTCAGTCTTGTTCTGCTAAAAAGGGCAGGAGAATCTGGCATCAGCTGCTGCTGTACTTCTGCTTTTTTTTTGCACAATCCACAGTTGGCACTTGGACTCCCTGCTTCCCAGGTTTGGTCCTCCTTCTCTTGGTAGCCTCTCTGAAAATAGGAACTGAAGGACCTTTCTGGCACACAGAGTTTTCCTGGCCTCCTAGTGCTGCTTTTTCTCTGGAGAGTAGCCTCTGACTCGTTGAGGACACTGCAGATCCAAACCCTCTGTGTCTCTCGGCTCCTTATATGGTAACATGAAGAAGTCTTAGCATTTTAGTTCTGATTTGGAGTTACCCTCGTTGTCTTCTCAGCTGGGGAACTAAAAATTTTAAAACCACAGGCAAACTAGTTCTTACCACCAAGAAACCATACCTTGGTTCATGCATGTGTATGCTGCTATCTCACCACTGTCTTACTGAAGACCAGGCTGCATTGTTAACAATGATATTCCCCTACAAAACCTTTGCAGCAGCTAGAGTTTTAAGTGTTCCCGTTTTTTTCCCTTCTGGAAAGGGCTTTAAGATACTTGTTGTTTTAACAGCAGAAGAAAGAGGCTGAGATGGAGGGAGCTGCCCGGCAGGCTGTGGGGCAGAGCTGGCTCTTCTGGCAGAGAGCATACTAATGCAGAGGTGATGGTGGACAGTGAGAGCAGGAGGTAATGGAGCTGGTGACACCTAGAAGGGACTTGAAGGAGCTCTGCACTCTTGAGCCATCACATCCAGACATGCAGGGAGTGGAGACAACATTTCTGAATGGGGGCAGAGGTGTCCTTATTCATCCCAGAGCCAAATGCATTTTGGTGACCTATCCCTGCCTCTGACAGAAGCCATCCTACAAAAGAGACAGAGCAGTGAGCAGAGCTGTTTTCCTGATTGCCAAACCCTCGTGTTTGTCTCTAGGAACTCCTTGAGTGACTTTGATGAATTTGTGAGAGCCTGGAATGATGCAGTTTTGCACTGGGTTAGTGAAGAGTGCTTTGACAAGGTGATATGTTCTTGTGCTGGAGTCCAGCCCACCCTACTGCAGGCTGTGTCCTCTACTGGCTACAAGCCCATCACTGGATATAGTGCTGAGGGTGCATATAAGCATGAAACCGTTAGGAAAGTAACAGCACTTAATGACTTGAGACACATTTAAGGGCAGAAACAAAGCGTTATGATGGCTAAAGGAGCTCCAGCAGATTTCAGGGGCTGTGGGAGCTCAATGTCTCTTCAGGGCCAGCTGCTAGCATTTAAAAAAGCATATGAGGGATTTTTTCCTTTATCTCTTCCCTAGATTTTATGCTGATGAGACACAAACCCTGACAAGCACTGAGAGATGTACCCCCTGCCACATATCCCCAGTGTGTTGTCAGCCCCAATTTTTAAAAGTAACTGTAGGTTTCTTTTCTCATGGTGCAGGTTCCACCATATTAGCCGAGCGGCTGGGGCTGTCCACACCAAGCTCGCCCACATCGACACCCAGTTCCCCCACCGTCCTCTGCAGCGGTGTCTCTGACCCCATATTGTCTACATGTGGCTCTGGCCCCCTCTGCAGCTCTATCAATGGTAAGTGTGGTGGGATTCCCTGCTGCCTTTCCTTTGCCTCCCCCTGCCCTCTCCTGCACTGCTTCCCTTCACAGTCTCACACTTGTCTCCCAGAAGGACTCTAAAACCACAATGACCAATGGAGTCTCCTGACAGCTCCCTTGGGGACAAAGGGAGAGCCTCTGCAAAGGCTATTTTCAGTCTGTTTTACATGGAAGCTGCTTAGATGCCTAGACAGCAATATTTCTCCAACCCTTTTCATCGTGAACGGTCCCAAGGGAGGCAGCAGGGTTTCTGTTATATGCGTGGCCCTGTGATGCACAGCTCCTTCTGGAGAGCTGTGTGGCAGTGACATGTTGCATGCTAGCTTAGACTGGAGCTATGGATATGCCCCCCCTTTCCCTCTCCACACACCTTCAGTACCCTCTGCAGAAAAAGGCAGTATTGATATTTCTACTATGCAGATAAAATTCCAGTAAAATTTAGATAAATGTACATGCAGTAGTAAATGACAGGCTGTTCCGCAGTATTTTTAAAACCCCAGGCACCTGCATGATCCCAAAGCATTGATGGTGGGAGATATAACTTACCAAATCCTTGTCATTGTTGTCCAAACCAAGAGTGTTTTTCACGGAAGGTACCTACCAGTCTCAAGTCTAGTAACTGGCGACAGCAAACATTCAGATTTTTAATGGGTTTTGAGGGAAAAGAATAGAAAATTTCTCATTATATTGCTACCTCATCTGGCTTCACTGATGAGGCCTCATTACAGGTGTGCCGTGAGTATTATTACTGCAGCCCATCACAGCTCTTGAAGCAATGGCCCACTATGAGCTAGATGCTGTCCATGCGGGTACCACCCCACCCCTGTCCTGAGGGATCCACACAGGATGATCTGTAGCTAGGCATTGTGGTCTCACATCCCTGGGTTGGCCCTAGAGATGAAGCACTGCTTATCTTGGGAGCTGCTGCCACCATGTGCCACCCAGTCTCACCCTTTTCAAAGCAGATGGCTTGATCTGCCCCTCCTGATTTTTCCTCCCTTGTTAATATTTAGACAGTGGTCTGAAAACGTGAAACTGCTCTTTGTCCCTGCTGTGTGGGAACAGCTTTCTCTTGGTTTGCTCTGTGTGGGCAGCAGATCCCAGCCGTTGCTGATTTTCTGCTGTCCTGAGCCTTGGCACATGAACCAGGGCTCAGTGAGTGGGACAGTAGGTCACAGGAAGGACCTCTGATCCTGGAGCATCCATTTCTGCTAGGGCATGGTTCCTGCCTCTGCAGCTAGCTTCAGGGCAGAAATTACCCTGGGATGTCAAGAAGCATTTAAGCAGCATAGTGACCCTGTTCTTTGTGTTCCAGGGACAGCTCCCAACTCTCCAATCAGCTTGCCTGAGTCACCCATCTCCCCGTCTGTCTCAGGGCCCTGGGGAGACGAATGCACCATCTGCTACGAGAACATGGTAGACACGGTCATTTACTCCTGTGGACACATGTGTCTCTGCTATTCATGTGGGCTGAAGCTCAAGAAGATGGCCAACGCTTGCTGCCCCATTTGCAGACGGGCCATCAAAGATATCATCAAAACATACCGCAGCACTTAGAGCAGCAGATGCTGTGGTGGGGACTGGGCAGGTGGGGAGGAGGCTGTGAAACCACACAGGTCTTGGCCTCTATTCATCATCCAGGAAATTCAAAAACCATCACCACCCACCAGCCTGAGCCCCTCTTCCATGGACAACAGATGAGACAAGCTTAGATGCTGCTCTTCTTCCCTCCAAGCAAGCCCTGGGGCTGAACTCCAGTGTGTCAGGGAAGTTGCGATGGACTAATCTCCCTTGTGGATTTTAAACTTTATCTCAAAAAAAACCCAGCTGGTGCGATCATCCCTTTTCTACACCATGCACAGAAGAGGGGAGTCTCCAATGTTTAGCAGGGACAGCAAGCAGTAAAAGGTTCAGCGCTACACATCTCCTTCCAGAGACACCCCACGTGCAGAGGACAGCTTAGCAGAAGAGGAGAAACAAGCAACATGTTTCCATGTACAACCAGCCTGACTGTGGGAAGCTCCTTAGAAAGGACTGAGCAAGGCAAGCTTTGACCAGCAAGGGAAGTGCAGTGAGCATATTCACAGCAGAAAGGTTGGGGGCAGTGCAGAAAAGGACCCAGGATATGCAAAGCAAAACCCACCACACGACCACAGGCAGAAGAGCAGCCCTGTGGTAGTCCCTTGAGGGCTGTCATCCACTCCTCCCTCGCTGTTCCCTGGCAGAGGCATTCATGGCGAGTTTGGCAGTCAACACTGGCACTGGCCTTGCCCCCTCTCAGCAGCATCCAGCCAGCCATCTCCTGTTGCCATCCCGTTGCATGATGAGCGGCTATCAACCCCCCCAATTTGTGTGTGGTCACCATGCAGCACAAGGGATTGATTCAGCAGCATCTCTGCCCCCATGGGCCTGTGGGAGAGGGAGCTGTGTCTCCCTCACCTTTCCTCCCCCTACCATCCAGACAGCACTTGTGAGGGAAAAAATAAAAGAAAAAAAAAGAAAAAAAAAAACCCCCAACCCCAGTGGGGAAGAATGTATAAACCCACATGTCTGCGGGTTTCATTTACTGGTAACTTTATCACTGTGCTTTAAGTCAAAACCAGCCAGGTGGTAATGCGCCCTTCACAGCCAGCCCGCCAGCAGGACATGGCTGTCCTTACATGTTAGGAAGAAAGGAAAGAGAAAAAAAAAAAAAAATAGCTTGAAGGGTTTAGTTTGCTTTGGTTTATTTAAATAAATCCCCTTCCCTCCAGCCCCAGTTGGGAACCCTGATGTCCCCATGGCAGGTGCCTGTAATGGTGGCCCCGGTGGTTGCCATGACAACCACCACTCCGACATGGCCAGCAGGAACAGGGAAGTGATTGTTCCCCTGTACTCAGCAATGGCGAGGACACATCTCAAATACTGTGTTCAGTTTTGGGCCCCTCACTACAGGAAAGACATTGAGGTGCTGGAGCATGTCCAGAGAAGGGCAAGGAAGCTGGTGAGGGGCCTGGAGCACAAGTCTTATGAGGAGCGGCTGAGGGAACTGGGGTTGTTTAGCCTGGAGTAAAGGAGGCTGAGGGGAGACCTCATTGCTCTCTACAACTACCTGAAAGGAGGTTGTAGTGAGGTGGGTGCTGGTCTCTCCTATCAAGTAACTAGGGATAGGACAAGAGGAAACGGCCTCAAGTTGCAGCAGGGGAGGATTAGCTTGGATATTAGGAAAAAATCTCTTTACAGAAAGGGTTGTCAGGCATTGGAACAGGCTGCCCCGGGAAGTGGTTGAGTCTCCATCCCTGGAGGTATTAAAAAAGCATGTAGACAGGGCACTTCTTGACATGGTTTAGTGAGCAGGGTTGATGGTTGGACTCGATGATCTTAAAGGTCTTTTCCAACCTAAATGATTCTATGGCCCCTGGCCCAGGCATGGTGGCTCTGCCTTTCAGGGCTGCACAGGAGGTAGAGATGGTGTCTGGGCCCTGAGGGGTGATCAGGGCTGGAGCACAACAGCAGTAGTGTTCACCCCACCATGTTGCCCACCAGGCCAGGGAAGGCCATGGAGTCGCACCCCGCCTGCCAAGCCTTTTCCTGCACCCCAGCATATGGCCGCTGATAGGACGCAGGGGAACAGCATGGCATAGGGATAAAGGCATTTAATATACACAGCCGCTCACTGCAGTGGTTATCATACACCCCCTCCGCCCCCCCAAGGCAGCAGATGGGTGAAGGAGCACTTACAGAGGCTGCTCCCAAGAGCGCCTGGAAAACATGTCCTTGCCCTGTCCTCTCGAGGAAATGAAAAAAGAGGCTACTTGTTGGAGAGCACATTGTAGAGCCATTCTCTAAAGGTGCCACCATCACTGCAGCCTACCGCGGGGGTCTGCAGCTAGCCCCAGCCCACCCGGGTGGGCAGTACTAACTTGAACGCTGATATTCTGGTTACAGGGATTTACGTTGTTTCTTTGCATACCTCTCATGTATACCCCTAACCCGGCCCTGCCCTGCCCGCATTCCAGGCTGGCTGTTGAAAGCCATGGAGCATCATGGCTCCTGTGCCAACATCCTCACTGCAGAATGGGAGGAGGCCGGGTTGGCATGAGTCTGGGAGAAGTTGCAGCAGCCATGGCAGAAGCACGGCCAGTCTGCAGGCATGCAGCCAGCCTCCAGCTTGCCCAAGGACAGAGCGGGGACCAGCAGACACAGGGAGCCTGTTTCAGTAGTTATACAAACTCCAGCGCAAAGATTTCAGAAAGGAGGAACCCAAGGGATAGGAAAGTGTTGATGAAATAGTGGATGTGGGGAAACGTGCAATAAGCAGCCTCCCGAGCCTTCACCACAGCAGTGGGACTGGTTCCCCTCCACGCAGGGCAAGCCAAGGGGTACATTTTATTTTCAAGAAATTCCATCCATGGGTACCAGTGCAGTGGTGTGAATTCCCTTTTCACCTTTTAAATTCAGAGTGTTTTAATATATAACTGTGTTTGTTTTACTGTGGACCAAACTCTAAGAGTTAGCAGAAGCTGAAAGCTCCCCCAGCATCCAAGCGCAAAAATTGGGGTTAAGTCCTGCTCCTGGCATCAGCTGGCCTCCAGTTGTGAACAGGGAGGAGGAGAGCAAGGCTCTCTCCAGGGAGAAAAAAAAAACAGCAAAAGCAGTAACAGTAACAATAATCCTAACCTTTTGTTTTGTTTGACTGGTGTAGGTTCCCACATACCTCTGTGTTCTTGTGTCATTTGCATTTCATTGCTTTACTTTAAGATGTTTTGTGTTCTGTTTAAAGAGAAGAATAACTCATTGTGAAAAATTGGATAACTGTGATTGTGAATAAAGTTGATTTAGGTATCCTGCAGCAGCATGGGCAACTGAGTATTTACCACTTCCAGAAGCGACAAAACATGATGGGCGGCGCAGTGGTGAGAGGCTGAGGTAAGAGCAACAGTGGGATGACAGCCTCTTCCTTGGGGGGGAGCTGGGTGGAGAGAGCTCAGGCTTTCCTTCAGTGCTTGAGGATGAGGGGGTGTTGTGAGCTAGATAGTCAATAGGCTCCTGGTGGACCCCATACACGCATAAGCAATAAAGGAAGCCACAAAAGTAAAAGAAAGGGCTAACCACATTCCTGCAGACTAAAGCCCCGCACTCCTGAGCCTCTTGACACCCTCCCAAGAGAGAAGCCACAGCTTCATTACTCTCATTGCCTTGTTTGCATGATCTCTCCTGAGTGCCTGTAATAGCAAAAAAAGCCCTCCACCAGCACAAGAAAGAGAAAACATTCTGTGAGGAAATCTAGGACCATGCTGCTCATCCTGGTACGGGCCAGGTAAGGTGGCTGAAGAAGAGGCAGCACAGTAACAAAATAGCCTGGTGTCCCCACCCCAGCTCTGCAGAGATACAACAGTCCAACACCTGACAGGGGTATCCCAGCCCTGAACTGAGCAACATGTTGACAAGGCTCACTGACAAGCCATGGTCTGGTCAAGGGAGATGCTGAGGCAAGATGCAGATGCTCCCTCAGCATGTAGCAAGGGACAGGGACCCAAAGGGGATTTGGATTCTCCAGGGCAATTCCCCCAAAACCCAATAGCTCCTCTGCTGCAGGGAGCTGTTCAGGAGCACACCTACAATACAGATGTGTGAGATTTCCTCCTCATCCTTTTGTTTAACTATTCAGCAAATGAGAGACTGGGTGGATCACTCTCTCATCACAGAACATATTTGAGTTGGCATCTTCTCCCTCATTGTGGGTGCTCCACTTGCCAAGGAACAAGGACATCCCAGAAAAGGTGTCCTCAGCCTCTCCAGCTGAAGCTATTCCACTCTAATAGCTCCCCAGTGGCCTAAAACTTTCCAGGCTGCGTAAAGCAAAACCACTTCTACAAACCAGCTTTCTCCAACACAACCCTGAGGAGCTCTTAGCCATTGGGACAGGGCAAGTCTGCACACACCTGTGCTGCACTCCAAGAGCTATGCCCAGCTCCTGCTTTCCCAGGGACAGGAGGACCTTTAGCAGGCCTGGAAAGCCCTCTCTGGCCACAGCCCAGCCATGGGAAGCCTCCCTGTCCCCTCAGGAGTAAGGGATAGAGCTGCTCAGCATAGACTGCCCCTAAAACTGGGGACACTGACCTGCCAGACAGCCCCTTCCAGATGTGCTGAGCCCAAGCACTGGCACATATTAGGACAAGTGAAGTGCTAATGCTCTGGACCAAATTCAGATTCTCCTCTCCCCTGGCATCATCAAGAGGGACCAGGGCAGGTACCCCTTTGTTTCCCCTCTGACTGCCCCAGCCTGTTCATTCCCTCCTGCAGCTGCCATGTGCAATAGCCCCAGTGAGCTCTGCATCCACATTTGCTAAGCATTGCTGGAGTCACCCTGCTCTGACCTGCCTCCCCAGGCCATCACCATCATCAGCTCACCAAATCCAAACCAGATCTGCAATCTCACCATCGTTCCCAAGCTATTCTCCACCAAGACCAACTATGGCTCAGCACAGACCTTCCCCAGCGACAAGGCATCCCACCGCCGCAGCCCTCTGGCTGCTTCAGGCAGGGCCAGCCCCAGGGTTTCCCCGGCCGGCGGCCAGCTGCGGCACAGCCCACGGACCGCACCGGGGCGGGGGGGG